>JAUYWH010000246.1:0-11529 GCA_034779795.1 Ctenopoma multispine
CTGGTTTAGAAAATCTGTTAGACTCATTATGTCTCTTCAGATACTGCAGCCTGGCTCCTGTGAGACCAACATGCTGTAAACACACACTGTGGACTAAATGAAATTAAATGAATATGTGCTCTTCCATGATAATGAATTCACAAATCTAAACTTTGGAAATTTGCATGCTTGAAGGGCATCACTGTCAATATATATTTTACTTTATTATTAAAGAAGTGCTTTACTATTTACAGTGACTGGGTCATTTATTATCAGTGACCAGATTGTTATACTGTGTTTCTAATGTAGACTTGTATTTGTACATACTCAGTGCTACAGATATCCAACTTGTATTTTCAATCTGACCTGTGTCTGTATTTTATCTGCCTGTTTTCCCAAGCACTGCACCATGACATGTTATGCCCTGCCAGTGTTTTCTTTACTGGGACACGTTGTGGGACATGGTGTGGTGCTCATAAACACTGACCTACATCAGAGTTTATGAATGCCACTGATGACATGAAAATAATTGCTAAACAGAAAAAAAAGCTAATTAAGAGTCTAATTATGTCTGAGAACATAAACTATTGAATTTAAAACCCTTCTTAGTTGAATGTTGCCTTAATGTGCTGGAGAACTGTTTTCGAGAGAGAAAAGTTTTTATCCATGAAATAAGGGCTAAAATCAGAGCCCTGCAGTACACCTGAAAAGAAACAAGAGTTGGGCTGCAGCTCCACGGCCGTGAGCAGGGCTGTTGCTGTAGATGACCATTCTTGAAGCCATACTGGATGACATGCTTAGAGATAGAGAATTTAAAATTTGGTTGAAGCCAACAGCCTTCTTAAGCCAACAGGTAACTCAGGCCTGTTCAAATGTGGTGAGGAAAGTGCCGGTTGTGAGAAATGTATTAAACATTTGTGCAATTGCTGGATTAGTGTGGGTGCAATCACTTGTGAAGGGAGTGAAAGGAATGAGGTACACAGGTGACTACTGTTTTCAGTCAGTGCAAAAAAATAACAAGGGATGCACTGTTTGATTGAGGTATTAATGTGCTGCTCTCTGGTGGAGAGAACTGGAAGCAGAGGGCAGCTTGTTTGTAAAGGTAAACACCTTTATCCATTTCTCTCACCGCCAAAAAGGGTGGAATTCTGTCCCCGGTTTGGGGCGTGCTTTAAGTGGAGGGGAGTATCTTAGGGTCTTGTTTATGAGTAAGGGAAGAATGGAGCAGGAGGTCAACAGACAAATCAGCGGGCGTCTGCAGTAATGCGAGCTTTGCACCAGTCCATTGTGTTGACGAAAAAGCTGAGCCAAAAGGCGAGGCTATCAATTTACCAGTCGAGCTACCTCAGATACAAGGGACCGAAATGAGTTTTCTCCACAGGATAGCTGGAATTTACCTTAGAGATAGGGAGATAGAAATTCTGAGAGACTCAGAGTAGAGTCACTGCTCCTCCACATTGAGCAGAGCTACTTGAGGTGGTGATGCTCCTGTGCACCTCCCTGGGGAAGTGTTCAGGGCAAGACAGACCAAGACCCTGAAAACCTGTTTGGAAGACATTTAAGTGTACAAGTTTCATGAAGACAGGTGTCACTCAAACAGCAGACTTGCTAGAACCACAAAATTTAATTGGAAGTGAATTTGGACTCGTATTTGGACGTATCAGTTAAATACAATACACACTGTTGTTGCCAGCAAATCACCCAACTATTTTACTTTTAATAATAAACTAGATAAACGCTAGTGTCAATAGCAAATAGCTTTGGTTTTCTATTGGATTTGATTACATTAATGTTTAAATTGAGATTTAACAGAAATATTTAACTGCTACTGTATAAAGGGAATATTGCTGTTAAAAAAACATCTTTTTCATTTCAAGTGTTTGCAGACTTAATATTGTTGTAATTTCTGTTCATGTAGCAGTAGTTTTAAAATAAAAGTAAAAAAAAACAACCTACTTTTAAATTATTATCACTTTTTGACCATAACACTGTGATTAATCACAGAAAAATCATGCGATTAATCATGATTAGAAATTTGAATTGTTTCCCAGCACTATTGGAGTAAAAGTGACATGTCCTCCTGGTCCTGATTAAGACTCTGGTAGCAGAAGTCTGCATAAGGTGTAATTAATGTAAACCTTTGGTTTTGCATCTTAGATGTTTTATTTAAATCTTTCTTCTTTCAATACAATTGCTTACTTTTAAACCTGTAACCCTTTAAGATCCTGTGATGAAAAGTGGACAGTAAATAAAATGTATGATTGTTATTATTATCATTATTTAAGTGATTCATTATGCTTTTGGGCAGACAGGAAAGGAGAGCACTAAAGTACAGTAGTCTGGACTGTTGGATATGAAGGCGTGCATTCGTCTTTCTGTGTGACGTAGTGTGTTAAAAGACAACACTAATAGTTCTACAAAGTCCTAGAGAATTTATTTTTGTGGCTAATTTGTCTCTAACCCTTTAGTCATATGTCTAAAATCTCAGTTTGTCTTGATTGAGCTGCAAAAAATTCTCTGACATGGAGAAAAGAGCATCAGTAGGCCTGGTGTTATCAGTAAACACACAGCTGCATAAAGTTGAGTGTCACCAGCATAGATATATAAAGATATGCTTATCTCCTAATAACATCACCTTTAACACATAGAATTTAAAAAGTGATGTGTCATGATCGTGACGGCTTTGTTGATAAATAATATGTGTAGTAGGAATCCCCAGTCTGTCCTGTGAGCTGATACTGCTTGGTTTTTGGCAAATTACGTTGCCATGGTAACTCAAAAAACCAAAAAATCATAACAAGGGCCATCACCTGACTGAGCTGGTCGTTTTGATGTACAACATGTCTGATTGGAATCCAGAGTCTGTCCTGTATCCAGCATCTCTTGTGTGGCTTTTAGTGATTTACGTTGCCATGGTAACTCAAAATGCCAAATAATCACAACGGGGGACATGTCATGATGGAGCAAGTCTGTTTGATGTATAATATATGCTACAGGATTTTTCAGTCTGTGCTGTAGGCTTACCATGTGGTTTTTGGCCAGTTGCTTTGCCATAGTAACTTAGAATGCTAACATTGATTAATGACAAATAAGACATCATTTTTACTCACTAATGCCAGTTATGTAAATATTTAACTGACTTTCAAGCTGTTTTATTGATTTTTCACAAAAAGGCTCTTAAATTTTTATTTACACAAAATCTGACATATCTTATATACTGAGTTGTACATTATTAAATCATCACCCAGAAAGTCAGGAATAACCTTTTTCAAGATAACCATGACCTGGATGACTGAGAATTTCACAGACATAAAGTCAGTGGTTCTCAAACTTTTTCTATCATTCCCCACTTGGCATGGAGAAATATTTTCAGGAACCACCTCAACAAACCAATGACAGAACAACGTGATATCAAAATCATTAACATGTAAACTTTCATTAACTCAAGTGACTTATGGATGTTACTGGGATGTGATGTCTCTAAACTATAATCAAAATAAGGGAGATCTCTGCTCTAGACTCATTGTCACATTATTTTTTTAAAGAAATCACAAGTGTTAAAAAATCTAAATGTCTATATATGTATATGTAAACTTATATAAATATATGTATGTACACCAAGTATTTGTATGTATATATGTACAGAGTGGACATCTAAAGTAATATATTTATAAATTATTTTTTTCTATGTGTAAACATAGAATAAATTTACATATACATATACATACGCACACATGACTGGACATGTTGCATTAGAAAATTATGAAAGAAATATTAAAAATGTGTCCAAAATCCCAAATGTGTCCAGAATCCTATGCTGTGTTTTGTAACTATAATATTTTAACAGTGAAAATGCTGAATTGAAATGGCATTGTAAGTTAATGTAAGCCTTACAGAAGTGAACAAAATGAAGAACATTATCTAATTTTCTGTTCACGATGTGAATCAAACTCAGGAATTCAGCATGCCAATGAATGTCTTTCCTAATTGAGCGATGGGAGAACTGATGAGCACTGCTGCTCTTAAAGCGGTTTTTAAGCTTTGATATGACAGAGCTATATGTTCATAACACGTCTTTTCCGTTTTGAAGGCTCCATCATTTCTGACATTAAGATACACATTTCTACAGTCTGAAACCTCAAAGACACGTCTTCATAAAAATGTAAATACACATTTGATATCTGCACATACAGCAAAGTTTAGTTTGTAGCTTTTGGCTGTATGCAGAATGCTTTTCTACAAGTTTAAAGACATCTTTCAGTAAATAAGCATAAGAAAATCTGCACTTCTGTCCGTATTTCTGTAGTTTTTAACAGCGATAAATCTATTAATTATTCCTGATTATCAATTGTCCCGACACAGATTGAGAGTCGGTCAGAATGTCACAGTAAGTTAGTTTGTAAACTTTTCCACACCAGGTGAAGCATTTATCATCACATAATCACCAAAAAAGCGAGTTTCCCAGTTCTTCTTTAAAGTCAAAGTCAGAGTGGATTGACCCCTGATTGTTCTGCCTGCCTGTTGCTCCTTCCTGCAGGATGTGCACGGTGCAATTTTGTGATCATGAAGTGTCCCTTCTTCTATTGCAAGTGAATTGTGTGGTATTGTGCTATCTTCTCCTCATTGGGTGGGTTGCCTCTGCATATTGTCAGTCTGCTATACATTGGAAGAGGCTGGGGGAAGATCTCTTGCTGCAGGACATATCAGCTGACCGATGGCTGCACAACATCTACGACCTGGTCATAAAAGGTAATTACTCCTAAGTCATGTAAACACAAGTGTCAGGTCAGAGTTCACACACAAACAAAGCATTTACATCCTCTATCTTATACTAAAGTTCTCCTAGCAAATACTATAGCAAAACATGATTATACTAAAAAACTATAAAATCCCACAACTCCCCCTTTTGATCTTGTTTACACGAGATCAACCTTACACCATAGCCTTCTCCTCGTCTTCCAGGTCACCCTGGCCTTCATTCTCCCAAAGTGGCATCTGGTAAGGTGGCGGCTGCTTTCCCTCTACTGCTGTGATTATAATACCGTTACACAATGATCTAATACATGGAATACAACAACATCCACACAGGACTAAAAAACTAAACATACCTAGAAGAGAGATTAATACTGAAGTAATCAAACCCTTCCATCTACCAAACATTTGTTCCATCAAATCTCCCGGGGGGTTGTATTTCTTTAGACAACACTTTTAATTCATTAAGAGCACGGGTCACTGACCCGTCTGGGGCAGTGTAATTGGGTATGACCATGCAGCACATCTCACCAAATGTGACATACACCCCCTTTTTCGGCTAGGAGCATGTCAAAAGCCATCCTGTTCTGTACTGTCATCAGCAATGTAGGCCCCAGCTGCTCAGCCAAACCGGCTATTGCATCTCTGGAGCTGTTGGCAATACGCAGGACATTGTAAGGTATATAGATACGTGCGATCCACGTTCTTGCTGGGGGTCACGGCGAATAATGCAGAGAGTATTGGCATGTTCTCGAAGCCAGCTGCTATCTGGTCCACTAATTTATATTTATCTGGGAACCCTCTGGGGAACCCTATCGCATCTATATAAGTGGGTGATCCATACTGTTCAAAGTCATAGGTGGTTCTTTTGCTCCTAACTTTACTCTGGGGGCCCATGAGAACCAAGGGGAGGCCCAGTCTAACTAACGTGCATCTGCCTTTCCATCCTTGGGGCAATTTTACTCTAACTGTCTTCTTCCCACAGTACCAGAACAAATCTGCTCTACCCAGTGACATGTTGTTACTCTGAGGGTGACTCATCACAGCACTACACCAGTCCTCCTCAAGATTTCCCACATTAATGTCACCATTATTAACGAAACAAGTGTAATTATTCTTTTTAGGAGTGAAAATAGGTGGCGTGAGATCCCCCTTTACAACCGGAAAAATCTCAGCTAACGTAGTACAATTTGAAGGTTTAGGTGTAGAGAACAGGTTCAACATACATTGAAATCCTACTCTGTCAGTATCTGGGAACAAAGGGGCTGGTGTCGTAAACAGAGTGGGACGTGCTGAAGCACATGCTACCCAGCCTGACATTCTCTGTTCCTCAGCTGTCGCTACTATCCAGTCTAACCACATGTTCCTATCCCCTGGCTGTAAATCACTCATGTAGGGCTGCCAATGTGGCCCAGTGTATCCAAACACAGTTCCCCATGTGCTGCACCACCCATATCCATCTTGCACACAGAGACGCCGCTTGCGGACAGGCAAGGCAGGCAATTGCCTGGGGCCTCAGGACCAAGGGGGCCCCAGAGGACCAACAAAATTGAACCGCATCACAACAGTAGTGAGACTGTGAAAAGTTGTCATTGACAGCACTGCTGGACATGTCACAAACCCCCTTTACGGGGCCCCCTCTCCCCTCCCTCTCTAAGTAGGTGCCGCTGACAGGATCTTAAGTAAACAAACATGCGCAGGGACAGAATCTGCTCTGCGACAATGAAAAGAAACAAGAAACTTTCCTTCTGGAAGCGAAAAAAGAAAGAAGAAGAGAAAAGGAAACAATACCGTGGTGAGTATGATAGTGTGTGACGTTTTTTTTTTATCTCAAAGTAAGTGGTTATTTATGCAGTTTTAACTTAGCCAAATAGGCTACCTGGTATACGGCTAACTTAACATTAGCAAACATGCTGCACATAAACTAAAAACTATCCACTTAATGAATAGCTTAACCCTTTTTGACCATTGTAAGTGGTGTGTGAATGGTTGTTTGTCTCCATGTGTCCCTGGACTGGAGACCTGTCCAGGTGTAGCCCTGCCTCTCACCTGGTGACTGCTGGAGATAAACATCAGCTCTCTGAGACCCTAGTGAGCCTGGATGGATCATAGATAGCTAGATAGTTGGATAGCTAGACAGATAGATATTTTTCCATGTATGTAACTTTTATTACACATCAACTAAACTGAAACTGCAGTTTCACACATTTTAAAGTAGCATCATTAATATGTTTCTGTTTGTTTACTTTTGTCTCCATTCAGGTTCATTAAGAAGGTTTCTTGCCCCATCAATTAAATCTGTTACTGCATCTTTCTCAAATACTGATAATGGAAACTGTAAGTAAGTATTCATCACACTATCTTCGTTTTAACGATTAAAGAGTGCCCAATGACATGATATACCATCTTTCATTCTTATTATGTTTGCCTTTAACTCAGTCAGCATCCACGTCCAATATTTTTGTTTTAATTTCCTGTGTTGAAATTTGCTTTTTTGTTGGATGTTTTTTTTAAAATAAAGATTTTTATAAAGTAAAATTATTTGTTCCTTGCTGTTGTGTATCGGCCTTCACAATTATAATTTTAAAATATGATTAGTCAGTGTTGGATGTTATAGGCTATGTATGAGGAAACCTCGTTTGAGGGCCCCCTTGGAATTTTTTGCCTGGGGCCCCGAGAGACACTTGCAGCGCCACTGTAGCCACAATGCTGTCACAGCTACCTGACGTATTCATGCATCACTAATACACTGCAAAACAATGCTGTCATCTAGTGATAAGGAATCATTACATGACGCCTCTGCCAGTCACTACTACAGCACAGACACTCGACAATGGCAGATTATCTGCAGATAATAATTAATTTGTTTTCAAAAAAATGTTTTCAGACTAATTAGGTGAAATTGGATAATTTTCCACGGCACACCCGACGATCTCTCACGGCACACTAGTGTGCCGCAGCACAGTGGTTGAAAAACACTGGTATAGATCATACCCCCGCCATTGCGCTCCCCCTTTAGTCCCACAATTTATGACATCGCACAGGTCAAATTGGAAGGTGGTGCTGCTGTTTTTATACATAATCAATAACCAGTCCCCGTTATTGGTTTATACATCTCTGTGGACCAGTTTCTGATCCTGGATAATTGAAACTAATCACTTCTACCACCCTCTTCTCTCTTCTAACAAGAGCGTTATTCTCATGTTCTCCATACCACAGTATTCCAGACAAAATGTCTACTTACTTGCCTTTGTAGACTATTACTCCCGTTGGGTGGAACTTTTTCCCCTGAGGAAAGCCACTGCAGAAGCAATCACTCAGATTTTAGTGAGAGACATTCTGACTCCATGGGGCCTCCCTGACTACATCCTGTCCGACCGTGGATCACAGTTTGTCTCCTCAGTTTTCCAAACTGTTTGTCAGACCTGGAATGTAGGGCACTAATCAACATCTGCCTACTATCCCCAACCAACCTCACTTATGCCAAGACCTTGCAGCTGCAGGAGCTCACCTACCTGGTCTCCAAAAATCTGGATTCTGCACGGCGACGTCAGAAACACAACTATGACAAACATTGACGACACCTGGAATTTAAAGACCAAGACAGAGTCTGGGTGCGAGCTCACCCTCTTTCCAAAGCGGAGAAATCTCTTTCTGCCAAGTTGGCTCCCAAATGGCAAGGTCCATATCGAGTGGTCCAGCAAATTGGCCCTGTAAATTACCAAGTTGTCCTTGAAAACTCTGACCTCGGCCTTAAAGTTGTCCAGTTTCACACCTCAAACCATGTTATCCTACCGCTAAAGAGCTGGAGAAACCGGAGCAGAGACGAGTGTTGGACATTTTTGAAGAGGAATCTGAGCAAGAGGATTTTCTTGGCTTCCCTGACTCCGTCCTCAGCTCTCATAGCAGGGATATAGTAAACCAATCCTTAATGGTTCAAACTCAAGATGCCTATGATGACCTTTTGAATGATAGTGAGTTGTTTAATTAAAACAGCTGAGAGAAAAACTTCGACGGAAGAAAACTCGTGACGACGGTACGCCTCCCCTAGGTCAGCTTTCACGATGGGGGGAGGGATGTAGCGTACCGCATGCAACCAAGGCATGTGATTGCGAGCCACCAATCAGAATGCCCAGATTTTACCTGCAGGGTGACCCCCAGCCTAGATGAAATACATTTAAAGATGGCTGAAGCGCTGTTTTGTGTGGTGTAGTAGGCGTAGTGTGGTGCAGTAGTGGTGTGTGAGAACTGGATTGTCAATCTACCGTCAGTCCTCTGTGAAGTTCGCCTGACAGTGCGGCCGGCTGAGTTTCCTCTTCCCCGGGATTGGCGGATCAGACACGTCGGCGGATTGTTTATTTCCAGTGGGATCCGCGGCTGATGTCACAAGCGGACCGGCTCATCAGCAGGACCCGGGCGCTGGGAGTCTTGTAAATAGTGTAGATAGTCCCCTAGTTTCATTACATATGCGATATGAGACACTCTGGGTTGGTGGTGGGTTTTGTTTTGGCTGGCTTAGTAGGATCAAGACCCGGGCCGGACTTTTGTTTTCCTTTATAATTCGCCTTTTACAAACTGGACTGAAGTGAACTAATAAGGTGGCAGGTAAAACCCGGCCTGGATTTTGGGCTATAAAGGACTATCCTTTGAGTATTGTGTTTTTCTTGTTTGTTTTTGTCACACTTGTGACTGTTTGTTTTTTGGGTGGGTTGACCAGGTACAGAATCCACTTTTGTCAGACTTGCTCTGACTGGCACCCCTTTTTCCCCTGGTCTATCCCGCTACACCTTCAGGGTGGAGACAGTGTGTGTATGTGTGTGTGTGTGTTTCTATGTGTTTCTAAATTGATCATCAATTATCAATATCCAACTCACTTTCAAGCTGTTTACAAGATTTTTCACAAAAAGGCTCTCATTGTGAAAATCACACTCTTATTGTGAAGGTTGACTCTCAGGGTGGAGACAGATACAGTACAGGCCAAAAGTTTGGCCACATTCAATTCATTCAATGTGTTTTCTTTATTTTCATGACCATTTACATTTGTAGATTCTCACTGAAGGCATCAAAACTATGAATGAACACATGTGGAGTTATGTACTTAACAACATCTTTTATATTCTAGTTTCTTCAAAATAGCCACCCTTTGCTCTGATTACTGCTTTGCACACTCTTGGCATTCTCTCCATGAGCTTCAAGAGGGAGTCACCTGAAATGGTTTTCCAACAGTCTTGAAGGAGTTCCCAGAGGTGTTCAGCACTTGTTGGCCCCTTTGCCTTCACTCTGCGGTCCAGCTCACCCCAAAACACACTGAATGGGGTGTGTCCAAACTTTTGGCCTGTACAGATCAGTATTATAAATACAAGCTTGTGTATTTTGTTACTAAAGAAGTGAAACGTGACTTAAATTAATACGTTGTTTTGTTTCACAGCAGTTAACAGAGCATTAAGTTGCGCACTGGAGTTACTGTGAATCATCTGGAATGTACACTTTTGGATTTTTGTGGGTCTATGGATTTAAAATGTGTATTCACTTGTTTTTTGCCATATTTCTGTGACTTTTTCCAAGTTAAGGTGATTTATAAAATTTTGGAAAAGTTGCAACAACTGCAGTTATTGTGTCCTGTGTGTAAATTATGTTCCTAAGCTACAAAGCCAAACATTGGAACAAGAGAAACAGAAGTAAAATGAAAGAGAATAATGAAGATGAGCATATAATGCAACAGGAAAGAGAGAAAGACATCAGTGCCGAGGAGAGAGAGAGAAAGAGGAGGGGGGATGAAGATTATGATATAAACTAATATTATCAGTTGTCTAACAGAGAGCAGGAAGAAAAGCTGCAGCCCTTGCAGCATCTGTCTAAAACTCTGAGGATGGAGAATGAGGATGAAGCAGAGCTCTGCTTTCCACAATTTTTCAATGAGTCGTGCAAGAAAAAAACGGAATTTCAGTCCGAAGCTGTACTGTATTTTATGTTTTTCCTCTCTGTGCCCACTGTGATTCTCAACCTGCTTGTCATCATCTCAATAACACATTTCAGGCAGAGATAAACTGATATATTTTTTTTGTGAGGGCTTTAATGCTTTGAAATGATGTGACAAATCTGTTTACAGTACAACTTCTGGCATTTTGGCATCAGATGTATTTTCTGCTTTGCTGGCGAATTTTTCTGGATATAAAATATTAAGCTCTGTCACACTTAAGGCACAACACCATCACTTTCCATGAATGTCTGATATTACATTATATGTTTTTGTCTCCCTGCAGGCAGCTCCACACACCCACCAACCTCCTCCTCCTCTCTCTGGCTGTCTCTGATTTCATAATTGGACTTGTGGTGACACCGTTAAGAATGTACAGAGAAATGGGCTGTTGGTTCCTTAGTGACATCACATGTATTCTGTCTCATTATGTCAGTGCTTTTTGTTACTGTGCCTCAGTAGGGGACATGGTTCTTGTATCAGTCGATCGTTATGTGGCCATTTGTGACCCCCTGCATTACCCCACCAGACTCACTGTGAGAAGAGTTAGGATATGTATTTATGCAGTTCGGCTCTTTTCTCTTGTCTACAATGGTATAATTTTAAGAGATGATCTGATACAACCAGGCAGGTATAACTCCTGCTACGGAGAGTGTGTTATTATCCTTGACTATGTTACAGCAACGTTTGATGTTATAATGATAATATTTTCTCCTTTTACAATCATCATAGTTGTGTATATGCGAGTGTTTCTGACAGCAGTGTCTCAGGCTCGTGCCATGCGCTCTCATGTTGCAGCCACCACCCTCCATCATTCAGGG
>JAUYWH010000247.1:0-11528 GCA_034779795.1 Ctenopoma multispine
CAGCACCACTGCTGCCCCGTGCAGGATGACCAGGAAAAGCATGGTTCTGAGGTTCAGTCTGCAGCGAAGCATGATGGTTGCAGATTTTTGTCAGTCTCTGGTGCTCAGTGTGGATCTGTGTCTTTTTTGCTTGGCAGCTATGTGTTGCTTCATCTGAGGAATAGTCAGGGCTGAGCGAAAGAGAAAAAAAGAAAGCTGAATTAAAGCATCATTGTGTGTACCCGATGAACATGGACCAGAGGAAGCAAAGAAAAGTGTTGTTTCAGAAGATCAGAAAGAAAACTCCTACCAAGCATGTTAAAGGAGCATTATACCCCTTTTCAAATGTAGCCGTTTTTGTCTTCTTTTCTTATTTAAAACTTTTGATCAACTAATATTCTAGCACCTCCCAAATCATGATGTAATAGACCTAATTTTGGGGACAATTACATATATGGTGACAACTATAACAATAGTCGTCAAATAAGCTAATTGAACATTATTAGTGGTAAGTTAATACTAAAATGACCATTAGCAACTTATTTCTCCAGATGATGTTGTTAGGTTGCCAGCGGTAGCCTTCCATCATTATCTGGAAAATCATGGTGCTGTGATACACTTTGCTGCAAGGCATGATTGCTACAGATCAGACCGTCTCTGGTGCCCGGTGTGGAGCTCTCTCTTTTCTTTTCTTCTGTGTATCTACCTCTACTCTTTTGCTTTCTGTCCTGAGCTGTGGCACAAATTTCCCCGCTGTGGGATCAATAAAGTCCAGAAATGAAGGATACTGGCCAAACTGAAACATACACAACTTCAGAAATTCCACAAGTAGCCAATCTCATGACTCATCAGTCTGTGCCAATTTGGGCTGATTGGCAGGTCTTTCAAGTTATTTCACAACATTCAGTATTCAATGCATGTCTGCAGCGTCATTTGTCCATGTTGAAACAGACACATGAGGCCGTGTCACGTACGCTGTTTCGTGTTTGTGTTTCATCAGTTTGAAATGTGATCACCTGCCTGAACACGTACAGTACCTTTTGTAGAGGTCATCATGTTTGCCTGACACGCAAACTATCCCTGACTGGAAACCAGACAGAAACAAAGTAACTAGTTTTCAGTAAATCTGTGTCAACATGAACTGCAGGTTCTTCCTGGCCACATGTTGACGTGTTCTCGCACACGAAATCAAAACCCTGTAGTCGTGTAAAGCTGTCCAACAACAAATGTAGGACCACAACTGACATAGAGAATACCACATTTCAGGTTCATACAACACAGAAACTTGCCTTTAATCAGATGAACACAGATAAAGGAGAAATGCTCTGACAGAAACCATGAAGGCTCAGAAACTGCATTTATCGACTAGAAACAAGGAGAGACGAAAGGGGAACTGGAATTGCTTTTCTTGTGTTTTTTTTAATACTGTACTGGGCGATATGGACCAAAACTTATATCTAGATATTTTTAAGCTAAATGGCGATATACAATATATCTCGATATTTACGATCCCATAAAGTAATTACAAAAAGACAACTATAAGACAAATGTTCAGGTTCCAAATGTAGTTAGTTATTTTTATTATTTTTAATATTTATTTTATAGTTATTGTATTAATGTATGACAAACTATTGGTAGGGTTAGGGTTAGCACATATGAAATAGGTGTTGTAAAAAAAAAAAACGCAGCATTGCTGTTTAATCAGTTAAGAGTTGTTAAAAAAAAGAAAGTGCCCTTTTATGCACCGTATAAAGCCGTGTTGTTCCACTGTTAAAGTAGCAATTATGTCTTTAGCAATATGATAAGCTACTGTTTTGGCAATGTTGTTCCACTTCTCGCTTTCTAACTCTCTGAGTCTAGTTTTGTGGTGTGGTTTGTTTAGGGGCAGGGGGTTGAGACGACTTCTCGGCCATGGTGGCAGCATGCAGGTGAACACACTTTGCTTTGGTGTCGATCTAATACCAAGTGAATACAGGGCCAGAATTGCCAAACCGATACCAATCCGATACTATTACTTTTTCAAGGGCAGCCTGCCAGAAAATGCACCCTCGTCACATAAAAGTAAAGTAAAAATGTGTAAATCACTTAAAAAACATTAAAATCACTGTAAAAACACCAGTGTTAAATTAACATCCAGATCCAGGATATCTCTCTTGAACCAAGATGCAATAACACAACAAATGAAACCCCCGTCACATTAAATCACTTTTAAAACAAGATCAAATGCACAAAACAGAGAAAAACGCTAGTGTTACATGAAATGAATTTAGATCCAGGATACCTCTCTTGAACCTAGAGACAGTCACAACTGGTTCTACTAATGATCTATTTCTGTAGGACAGTGCATTTCATAGCAAAATGTCCTGCCACAAAATGCACCTTCCTAAAAATACTGTTTCTATTTGTCCTAGAATTTAATCATTTTGAGAGTAAAGTTGTAGGACTGATGCTGGTTAGTGGTGTAAATTGCCTTTTTTTTCCTAGTGGGAGATGGGACCGGGTGCATTTTCCAGCATGGGTGCGCTGTCTGTCTCTGTAAAACATGGGTCTCTCTGAGGGATTTCCCTCCTCTTCTCTTCTTTTACTTTGTAGCTGCGTTATATTCACACAACGTTCACATACCTGATCACATTTTTGAACAGGATGTAATTGTAATTGTAATTAATTCAGTTGTACTGAAACGTATTTTGGTGAAGGAATGACGCGCTACTATTATTAATGTAAAGCAATGCTGTTTACTGTGCAGGACGGAAATGCAGGAGACCCGAGTCCCACACCAAAGTCCCTCATCTATCACTGTAAAATACGGTAGATGATACAACGTTCCTCTTTCTCTGTGCCATCATTCACTACAGCCTGCATGTGTCTGCTCAGCACCGCTGAGTCACATTGATGTGAGAGGAGCAGTGTAACCGGGAGGTTTATTTTCTGATGGAACGATCACACTGATAGTAGAAAAGATATAATATCAATACCACAGTGCTAGTATCGATACCAACTTGGTATTGATACTATCTATACTTTGGATCAATCTGCTCACCACTACCACAGTGTACTATAACTTAAAGAAACCATACTTTGAAATTATGTAAATCAAACTTTATTCTTCAGTGTTTCCTTGCGTTATTACACATGGGAAAAATTCTTATTACAGTGCACAACTGTAATTCTACGAGTGATAGACTGTAAAACACAGTGAGAAGCAATGGGAAGAAAACATAATTTTTAATGGAAACTTATTGTAAAATAACATTTGGTATTATGCTGTAGATTAACTAGCTGGCAACTTTGCTGCCATACTTTTTCTATTTTTTATGATTTTTTTACAGTGCAGTAACAATATAAACAAAGCAGACAAATGGCAGTACATTTGTGTTTTTCTTTATACACACTACACTTTCTTGTGTTTTGTTTTTGTTTTACTAATGTTTGATATGAAACCATTATTATGTGATTTTGTTTGTGCACATTGTTATTGGATGAGGGCCTTAACCCGCAAAGTAATCACATATGGATGTGTACCAAAAAAACCACACAAAGACCCTAAAAAGAGGTGGAGGTACTTTAGTTGTTGCCGCGGTGACACAATTTGACCAATAACCAGAGAGGGCGTTCTCACGTGGTTTGAAGCGACGTGTTTTGGTTCTTTTGGACTTTTCCCTGTGTGAAAAGAGACGAATCGCAATGTTACAAACTTATAACTGATTTGGACCAAAGTCTTTATACTAACAGTGATTATTGTAAATGATGTAGTGATCAATAATAGCACTCATCGCCCCCCTCTTGGCTGCTTCGCTTCCAACGCCCCCCAGCGCCTTTCGAACACCCCCTGGGGGGCATTACCGCCCCCATAGAGAAACCCTGGTTTAGAGGGACCAGGTTTACTTACTTTAGTTTTACTTTTTAAAAGTGTAATAATAATTATTATTATTATACAAATTTCCCTCATTCAACCATATTGCTCAGCCCCACAGGGCAGTGCTCACCACATATCACATGAGTGTACTCAGTATGTACTCAGAACCTGTCCTCCTTTCCACAGTCTATTAAAAGTTAAGTCACTAAACCTCAAACAGGGACACTCTAACTATACTTGAAGATCTGCAGCAAATTTAAGTTTGATTGTTAAAACTATGCCAATCCTTTTCATATAAACCTTATAAACTCAATACTTTTAAATTTGTCATTAATACAATTTATGCCTTTCGCTAATATATTTTGTTCATGCATGTTATTTCATTTATTTTCATGAAAATTGCCTTGTGTTAATCCTGGTTAGAAACTACCTCCTGTTACGTTTAATGTTGTGCACAAGTTGCCAAGTTAAATGTCATGATTTAAAGAAGTCTTAAGAGTTTAAGAGAGATGGTACATTGTTTCTGGAGATTTTTTGTTTCTTCAGGTGGACTTGATTGTGGGTTTGAGTACAATACAAAGATTGAATTTATCAGTAACTGAAGAACTATGGTGTTGTGTATTTCCTGGAAGTGATAGTAAACTGATACAGACGCCTGTACCTGGAGCTACATTTACAGACTCTGACCTCGATGGAGAAACCAGAATAATTCACCTTATGTTCTCTAAACCCACGTATAAATACCTTTTAATGTAATTTTATGATTTCTCACAGAAGTAGTAGCAGAACCCTCAAATTTGCATTTCTGCAAAAGATTTTATATTGTCACAGTACCATCCATTTTATCAATATCAATTATCCATGTCTCCTGTGTCTATAGTCAGGGTAATACTAACATAAGAGGTATTTCAAGTTCTTATGGAAATGACTAAATTACATCCGGAAGGTACTTTCCCACAGAATTGTTCTACAACCCCAATTCCAAAAAAAATCTATAAATACAAGGGCAATTATTAAAATCGCTTGATAAAATTAATAATTAAATATACATTTGTTATTTAATTTTCTTTCTGGCTGTACTCTATACGTAAAACACACACAGCATGCAGACACTTCACATATCATGTGAAACAAAGAACACCGGTGTGCTATTTCTGTAATGCGATTTGGACGAGGCAGGTTGTCCATCAGTCTCTCTTCTACACAGGAGTCATTGTTTACAGGGGAGCAGCCACAAATAGCCAAGTTGGAGCTGAGAGACCTGGGACCTTGTAGAGGAGACAAACAGATACATAGACTCCATCAAAAATACACAATTAAACTTTCGGGATTCTAACTTTACATCTGGCTCTCTGCCTTCATTTTGATAAATCCACTTCCTGTTACCCCTTACCCTCAGTGGTGCTAACTTTACCAGTCATTATCTCCGTTAACTACCTCCTTTATAAGCAGCACCTCATTCCTGTTCAAACCCATTAAATATTTCCTAAAAAAATGTTTATACCCAACTGAAGTGCTGCCTGGATGAATGCAGCTCTGGAAGTGTTCCAGTCTGGGTTCATCACACTAATGAGTCAGCTCTGTTAAGGATTTTTAATGATTCCTCTAGCAGCTGGTGTCTGCGATCTTTACTTTACTTTACTTTACTTTACTTTAGTTCATTTGGCAGACGCTTTTATCCAAAGCGACTTACTCTTATTGGACTTAATTGCCGCCTTTGATACTGTGGACCTTAAGAGTCTCATTTCCTGGTTGGAGCAGTGGGTGGGCATAACAGGATCAGTTCTACAGCGCATTAAGTCCTACTTTACTGGTAGGAGCTTTTGTGTTAGCATTGTTGAGTGTACTTTCATCCCTGGTGCTTCCTTGGGGGGTTCCCCAAGGCTCCGTAGATTTCATTCCGTTCTCCATTCACTTTTCTCACTGTACATATTGTCAAAGTCCTACTTTCCAGAAACATGAAATTCCCTTTCACTGTCATGCAGATGACTCCCAAGTTTGTTTTTCACTGAAGCACAGCACTGCATGCTTGGTCCAGCCCTCCATCAGGTGATGGATGTCACTTACCTTGTTGAATTTTACTAAAAGTCAAACCAAGGTCAAGTTGTTTCGAACTCCGTAATTCTTGGGAAGGGGAAAAAATACTGGACACATCCAAAATGAATGTGATTTACTTTTAGATTACAGACTATGTCAGAGGCTATATAGCTATATTGCTATATGAGACCATCTTTTATTTAAAAGTAAAAATTATTTTAAAAAGATGAAATTTGCTGTCAGGCTTCTGATCAGAGATTTGTATAATGTGTTCCACAGGACCTGAGACCTTCTCAGGTGCCTCCAAATTCTCTTACTGATTTGGCAAATGATAGTTAAATAATGGTAAATCACATTTTCATTTTAAAGTAGGGCTTTCCACCAGGCCTAAACCTTAACTTAATTTGTTTTGACTCAACAACATCAGGGAAACTTATTCTTTAATTCTGCCTGCATAACCTCAGGACTTCTTAAATTTCAGGTCAATAACTGTTCATTGTTATATTGGGCAACCCAACAGCCTGAAATCCTGACATCACTGTTCTCCTGTCTATCCAGCTTGCTCCCTCAACCAGAAATGTGCCGTTGCAGCAGCAGCCTCTCCAGGTAGTTTGCCACCCTTCACATAGCTGAGGTTGTGTTATTGAGGAAGGACCGTGTGCAGATGGCAACATGCCCATTTGTACACACATGGGTTTGCTGCTTTTGCTGCAGTTTTTGTGAAAAATGTTCAACAGGTACGTTGACAATGAAGCTAAGGGTACATTGCTAAGACACATTGTGGTTTGATATAGATTGTTACAAAGGATGGTCCTGCTTTTGCAAACTAGGTGAACAAAGAATGTCTCAGTATCTGAGCTTTGTTGCTAAATAGAGTGCCTCATACACGACAGAATCCAGTGAAAAATGTTTGAACGACAGCTCTGGAGAAAGAAACAAGGGAGATTCACAGGACCACACCAGGTGCTTTAACATCCAACACAGCAATGAAAGATGAAGGAAGAGTCTCTATCGTTTATGATGCTGCTAGTGTTTCATTTTCATCCTAAACCAGGTCACAAAGCAGAAGCTGAGCAGAATGTAACCATTCCAGCATCCAGCATCAGGGCTAAACAAAGTGTTAATACAATCTCAGTCAGAGATGCATGCCATCCAAGATGAAATGTGGATAAAGATCTAAACATAGAGTCATCAGCATGTTATGTTCGGTGTGTAGTCTTATTCCACACTCATTAAATGCTTCAGAGACATCGGGCTATGACTCTATGCAGTAAGTTTAAATATGTGATCAGTCGGGTATGTGTGGATTAAACCAACACTCTTGTAGATAAACCTACAAGTGGAGATAACAGCAACGGGTTGGAAGACACATGTGTTACTGCAGTTAACACCCAGATTCCCACCAGGAAAGAATGTTACAGTTTAAACTGGGAGAAACAAAGGGGAATTATGATCAATGTTATGTCCAGGACATTTTTAGGAGTTGACTTTGTAGGACAAAAGTCAAACTGCTATTGGTGCCTGTGATGCTGTCAGATCTCTGTGACCTGTTGCATTATTATTAATGTTAACTACATGATTTCACAGGCATTTTAATCCTTTACTTGTGATTCAGCTGAACTTGATTGATCCCCTTCACTGCAGATGATGATTATAATATTGTGTAGAATATTGCTTGTTAAGTGACTGATAAAGAATCACGAGGGAAGAGATGTCACAGTAATCTAGTGTGTTTTTGTTTTTCATATTACTCTGAACAGTATTAGAAACATTTGTATGTGCACAGAGAAGGTTGATCTGATCTTCTTTCAGTGTTAGACAGAGCAGTGATTCTGATGTAATGACGTTACAGATCTTATTTATAGTCTCCTCTGACGTATGAGCAAAGAATTCAAACAGAAGGGATGTCACCGTGATGAAACCACACATGATCAAAAAAATCCTCTTGAAAACAGCATTCACATTTATTTATCCATTAAGATTTACCAGGCTGCAGTTATCATATGATTTGTTGTTTTTATGTGACAGCTAATAAAACTCTATGTAACCTGGACACATGTTAGTAAGGTCATATAAAGGATCTGAAGGACAGAGGTGACACGATATCAGCAGATTATCAAAGAAACATTGAAAGACAAATGAAGAAGAGAAAAGTTCCACATTTCATAAAAAACTTAGGCGGTGTGTAGAAACTATGTATTATACATGCTGAGGTAATCTCCACAACCAACCAAGCAAAAAGCACCTGGCAGCAGGTGATCTAGTCTCCACGGAGAACAGGAGAAACACAGAATCCTTCATTGAGAAAGTGAAAACAGCGTGACCATCCCCATGAAGCTTCATCACGTCACAGTGGTATCAGAGAAGTGTGTCGCAGGTTTGAAAGATCAGAAACTTTAGGGAGAAATAACTGATCTGTCCTACCTGCTGTCCCTGGAAGGGTTCTTCTTCTCGCAAGCCTCCTTCTAACTGCCTCATCGCCACAGCAGCGTCAGGTCAACACAAACGCAGCACTTCCGCTCCACACTTTCCGAAAGACAATATTATATGGTCGCATGCTGCAAACTTACAGAAAAGGATTAAGTCCATAAAAAACATAATTTGACTTCTGAATTCTGAGAAAAAGAAAATCGTAACCGTCTCCAATAATGTTATTTTTAATCAATGGAAAGCATCACAGTCAAAGACAAATGTGGAGCTAAGCGAGAGTTTTACCTGGCAGTTTTATACGTCCTTCTTATTCTTTCAGATTTGCTTAGCAGGATTTGATTACGATATTTACTGTCAGTAATTTGAGTGATTTATTTTAGAAAGAACATATATATGATCATATTCATTTCCTTCCGCTCGTACATTGGCAGGAACAAAAATAAAACACACAGTCAACCCCATTTTTATAGAACTTGTACATTATATTGTAGATGTCAAAGACAAGTCTGCATCTGTGGCCCAGGCCGTGGTAATACCAGAAATGCAGAAAAAACTGAGAAACCCTAATTTGTAGTTGGCTAATTTTCACAGATAACCCAAATTCCAACAGTAGCACTGACAGTGAATGCAGCACTCTCCTAGAAACAGTCAACCTGTAGCGCAGCGTGTTGTTGTGTCGCGAGCAGCGATGTTAAACACGTCAGAGGACGAAAACCATCGACTTAACCTGGACAGAGAAATGTTTCTTTATTTTACTAACACGTCCAAACAACAAAGCTGTTGCTGTACTTACAGATTATAACGTGCGGAGAAAATACTAAATAAACATCAGAGCTTCTGCACAAACTTTCCTCATGTTAAGCAAGTAGTGGTCATCATGAATACGATTACATTTTCATTAACATAATGAATATATGTTTAAAGTTTGACGGCCAAAATATCCGACTTACATGTAACGATGTTACATTTCATGATTCAGATGTGTGAGTGGAGCGATGTTAAAGTGTTTTGTGGTTGGGATCAGACACCACAGCAGGGGGTTAGGGTCAAGGAAAGAGTGTGGGCTGAGTTAATAATGGATACAAATGTCACTTTTCTTGCTTAAACCCAAACTCAGATAACTCATAAAAATCAACTCTCGCTCAGTTCAGGCATGCTCCACATTAAGGTGATTTTGATTGCCCTCATATATATGTCTCCATAGTTTAAAGTAGATCTTGAAGAGCCTGATAAATATTCAGTAAGTATTGACCTTTCTACACTTATTGTTGCCTGTATCTATGTGCTGCTTCCAGGTTTGGTTTTTGTCAAATAATACTCTTGAGAATCCAGGGCCTAAAACTGCTGCAGCTTTCTGCAACAGAAAAGACCTGGAGCTACGTAACCTTTGCAAGGACATTTTAATTTTAAATCTCTTCCACACGGTGGAGTTAATAGAACCACAGTTATTTGCATCTTAACTTTTGAGAAATATTTCTCTCTACACAAATATTTAGCACACACTAGTGGTTTCACTAGTATATTTCACTTATGAATTTTACTTTAAATGCTCCATTTTCTTTGAGAACATATCAGTCACATCTTACACCCTGGCTCTGCTGAAGTGTGAGAGAATTTCCTGTGCCACTAAAACAGATACAGTACATAATGTGCCCCAGTGTCCAGTTAAACGCTCCATCTATGATATACAGCTATACAGATATACATAACTGTGTGCTGTTTAAATGTATCTGAACACTAATACACACAAATAAGGAAGGAGGCAGACAATCTCCAGGTTAAGTCCTGTCCACTTATTTATTACCACAGAAGTTCAAAGAAATAAAAAAGCAGTATCTTGAGGTAGAGGTTGTTAGAGGTTTGTGTATATGACTGTGTGGTGACCTGCAAGTGGAAATAATACATAATAAAATAAATAAATACAAAGGTCTGTTGCAGAGTAACCAAATACAATTCCATTCACAGGAGTGGTATTATCATCCTATTCCCAGTATAACACAAACACAGATAACCATATGAGGTCACCAGAGGGCACTCTAAGCTCACAAACAACTATATGTGGTATTTCTACATATTAAACAATTCACAATTATCTTACAGAAGCACTAAGATTGCACTGTCAACAATTATCACAGTAACATGTACAAAGAACAGAAGTAGCATTTTACACAAACTGCAACAAACTGGCTGTGAACATGTGACCAAGTCTACAGCTGGCTGGTGCTAGTGTTAGCAACATGTGAATAAATGCAAGTAACATTACACAGCAAATAAACCTCTCACATACAATAATAATAGTACAAACAGTCAAATGGACACAAAAATATTCTACAAACCAAAGTCAGTTTTAACAGTTTTAATGCAAAAATAATACTGTGCTCTAAGTAAACAGAGGAACTATGCACCAGAATCCATACCCACAGCTCCAAGTATCTCAAAAACCAACTGAGAATTAAACCTTTCTTTGTGTTAGAGCTCTGTGTTATGGACCTTATAAAACTCACATTTACCCCTTTTAAACCTACACAAACTAGGTGCTCATTTTTGATAGGTTTTAGTGCTGGTCCAGAGCAGAGCCCTAGATATCACACTACTAAGTTGCAAGATTAAGGGATCAAAAACTACAGGTTGAATAGTTCCAACAGGGTGATTGAGAACCATTGAGAAAAGCAGGATTTAGCAACAAAAAATAACCAACTTTCAACAGAACCAAATCAGCATGAAAAGACATCTGACAAGTAATTCATAATAACACTAAAATAAGGGAACTGTCTTCCCAAACTAACATAGTGTAACAGATGCTATCATTCCCTGTTTGTCAGGTATTTGAAAAGCCTCTCTTTAGTTCAAAGAAACTGAAAGACAGGTCTAAATTGGCATTTGATGAGTTCTTTCCTAGTTCTTTCTTTTCTATTGTCACCCTTGGATTTTGTGCAACACTCAAATTAATCTACAGTTAATTAATCTGCTGTAGAGCAGAGGTTTTCAAGAATTATTTAAGGAGGTCCGTAAAGAGAAAATGTCCTCATGTCCGGGTCCGCAAAATCATCATGTTTAAATAGCATTATAATGTAGTTATACATGAATATTCATTTATATAGAAGTAACTTATCATTAAGCTATAATTCGATTCCATTTAACAATATTCCAATGCAACCCTGGAGGCTACATACAATATAAAATAAAAAGAAAGAGAAATAAAATAAATAGGAATAAAGCTGAGCAG
>JAUYWH010000248.1:0-11510 GCA_034779795.1 Ctenopoma multispine
AGCCCTGATAAGATACAACTTGTCAAGAAGCAAAACATGCTAAGGCGTTGTTAAGCGCTAGGTAATTTTTTTTTTTTTAATATATCTATATATGTGTGTGTGTGTTTGTGTGTGTCATTTGAAATATTTTCTAAACAAGTGAGTTTTCAAATGTTTCTTAAAAGTGGCGATGGTTACCGGTTAGAGCATGAATGTGACCGGTCAGGATGTCACGTTATCACATTCAAACATAGCATAAAGTCACTTTAAGGCTTAAAGGTGACATGTTTAGTAACATTACCATATTTATTTACTGCTTGAAGCCAATCCAGATGTCTCCATGCATAATCACAGCGAAATCGTTTTGTTTGCTCAATCGTGAACTAAGGGAATGCGTAGTTAAGGAAGCAGTAACTTTAAGGCAAACGTGAATGTTTATTAAATCTAACCCAGATATCTCTATGCTTAATCCCCACCAAATTGCTTTGTTTTCATATTTGTTGTTTAGCTTTTTGACTGTTATGGGCAAAACTAGCCTTACACTGGCCACCATGTTGGTGCCTGATGTCAAAAGGTGCGCTGCTTTAAGAAAGTGGAAGACCACTTGTGGCAACAGCTGGAGTTAATCTCATTTTACTCAAAAATGTGTTTGTTTGTTTTCTTTATAATAAATGTAATAATAATGATGATGATAATAATGGCATACTTTAGTCCATGTAGATGTTGGCACCACAGGGTCCCTTTTACATTTACATTGATAATAATGCTTTTACATCATGGTCCTGAGGGAAAGAAAACAAAAACCAAAAACCCCAATAAGAAACAAAATAATTACATATGCAATCATTATATTTGTATTACTTAATTACATTCATTACAAAATACATAAACAAACAATAAGAAAATAAAACCTAAAAAGTAAAAAAAAAGAAATAATTTAAAGACCACTTTTTCAGTAGGTGATAAATAAGCGTTCACACGCACAAACACGCAAGGTGAGGTGTAAAGTGGTAACTCTTCCAAAAAGCAGGTAGCAGTATGCAGAGCTCAGTGTTAATTTCGACTGATTGAGTGCCAAAAATGTGTTGTCTATTGTGAGAGATAAAGTAAGTCACGCAGTTTGAAAGTCTGCAGAACATGTGACTGAGGAACATGTGTCTGAGCGTTTTCTAGTTTTAACGAGCAGGTTGAACAAATCTGACACTCCTCCCTATAGACTCAGCATGTTCATGATTATCGTGACCTAGATTAGCAAAGTCAGGAAAAGTCAACACTCACAAAATCACATTTGGTTTGAAAGTCACCAAAATGTAATTTGGTGGAATGAACTAAACAAAGTTGTTTTACTTAATTGTTTTTTATTTTCTTACTCTAAAATCAAGAGGCTGTTAGCAGAATATAAGAAACATGGTTTTTCACGAGTAATAGGATAAATGGAAGCAGATGTAATGAGGCAGTCTGTGCTTCTCCAGGTTGAGAGTGTTTGATTTTTGAATACTGAATTACACCCGCATACTGCAGGTTCTGTTTGATCATTCTGCTGCTAAAAGTCATTTGATCTAAACTGATTTTTATTTCCTTGTTTACATTCTAAAACCAAAGAGCTGTGAGGAGGAGTTTGGAATATACAGGATATCTAACTGATTCGTGGATAAAGCAGGCAACAGACCTTCCTTGTGTGAACTTGGGCCTATTTAGTTTTTAATTACGTCTTGCTGGACTTTAGTTTTCTGTGCGCCCAAACATTCACAAATGATGTGCTTGATTTGGAGCTCATGTTATTTCAGGTTTTCATACTCACCTCCAGGGAGGAGAAATATCGCTCCTCCCTCGCTATACATTTGTGGTTTTAATGACAAAACAAAAAAGATAAGACAAGTAGTAGTCCCTCACACACAATATCTACATGTGAATTCACAGTGTTGCAGGATCTAAACAAGCAATATAAGTTACATAAACAAGTTAAATAAATATGCAGTGTAAACATGCAAAAACTAATAAGCACTTTACAAATAAATAATAAATAAATCAAAGTAATAATATATTGCTGGTGTGCATCATCTGCAGGAGACAATGAGATCAAACCTGTTTCCTAAAAAGAAGATTTGTAATTACAATGTTATTAAATCTCTAACACTAACCAAAAAGCATTTCTTGCCTAAGCTCAACCTCACACAAGACTCAGGGCCATGGTTTGTTATTCCTGCACATAAACCACCCCAACCACCTCCTTCCAACTGGCTTTCTGTTCATAAATGTAGCGCCTCGTCCATTCAAGTACATTTTCTACAAAGAAATAATCATGGTTGCAGTTTAGTTGCACACGAATGCAATATTCAGCAGACACAGTTGACATTTATACAGAAGTAGGCTTGTGAGGTGAAGAGATTTGCGTTAATGAAAGCCAGTGTTGCAGCAAGGATGCAGATCTCAAGTATCACCTGTGATCTTACATTTCACTAAGACTGAACCATGTGTATAGGTGACGCCTCTTGTTGGAGAAAGTTTTTTAATACTTGGAAGATTCACAGAGCACGTAACTATAAAATGTGACTGCTTTAACTAATGCAAAGCTTGTAAGCAGGAAACACAGGTAAGTTAAGACTTTACCATTCATCTGAGGGGAAACTTCAGGTGCCACAGCAGCAGAATAAAAATTACATCAAAAATCAAATCAAAGACACTAAAACAGAACAAATCTAGAGTAAACATTCACATACACATCTGGAAATTTTTATTTAACCTATGTGTACGTTGTCAGAAACTGACTAGTAAACCTAAAGTTTACACTCTCACTTTTAAGACATAAAACGTCTTGGTTTTACTTGTGGCTAATTGTAGGGACACTGAGACCAACAATAATAACCACCAAGTCACTACATCACAACATAAATATTCCAAAAAAATCTACTTTTTAATTTTGATTTTGTTCCTGCTCATTGCTTGATCAAAGCACAGTGGTTGACCTTAAATGAAGATGGATGTCGCATGATGGCGCTTTCATGTGAGGAAAGCCATTAATCAGTAGAGTCACTGTCAAAAGATACCTTTGCATGCAGGCACATGTCGTTCCTGAGTCACACACATTCACACTGAGCGACGGGAGTCTCTTTGGAGTATATATCCACTGTGAGATTATTATCTTTTAGATTACGACAAAGGAAATAATGCAATGGCATTATAATTACAGAAACACCCTGTTGTGCATCAAGCATGATGGGAATGCAGAAGCAGCCCCAGAGACCTAGGAAACAGCACATGAATCAAATCAGATCATCAGATCAGACCTAAATAGACTTAAAGCAAAAAAACATATAAGACTCCAGATCCTCATTTTGTAAATGTACAATCTATAGCTTAAATGTGAGCAAAAGACAATTTAAGTCGATGATAAAAACAACCGGTCGCTGCCTTGGATTACACTTTGTTTAGCCTGGCATTGTCTTCATGAGGCTGATGCAGTGTGAGTCAGGACAGTTTTAATTATGAGTCCCAACAATGAGTCACAGCAGTCACACTATAATTTATTGCTTCTGTCCCGTGACAGCATCTGCCTTCCAAACTGTGACCTCCTTTTAATGTGAACCTTATTTCCTCATTTTTTCTCAACCGCAAAACATTTTTTTGTTTATGAGGTCTTGAAGCGATCTTAACAAGGTAGGTATCGTACACATACACATAAACATGCTCATATTAGTGTTTAGCTCAAAGCACCACCATAGTTAAATACATCCACAGGTCAGCTAGCATGATCCTAGGCTCTTAGTTTTGTTAACTTATGATTCAACAAGGGATTGTTGGAATGCTACTATACGAGTTACCCCAATGAAAGAGGTTCCATGAAGCGGATGTGGGACCTATGGCTTCCCAACATCAAGACTAGCACCAAAACAACTAGTAGCTCAATGTTCCAGGATCCGCAAGAAGCAACTGCTATCACAGTTAGAGATCGATGAGGTACAACACGAGTGCTACGGCAAGGGGGAGCCAGGACAACAGGTCAGGGGGGAGATATCATCATCAGCCCCACATTGCGGTACCAAGCCCCAAGAACAACAAGCCCTAGTAGGCTGAATACAAGAGCAGCTGACCTGAAAAATAAGATCATGGCCAAACTGAAAACCTGGACCCTCCGTCACCGATTACCAAGAATGCGTGAGGAACCCTCAGAAGGTCTACTAGAAGATGTGAATGCAGCACTACAGACAATCCCTACTAAGACCATCACTGACACCAACCAGCTGATCTACACCACAGCAACAGTGATCCTTGAGGAGCTTGGCTGTAAGATGAACAACAGCTGCAAGGAGCAGTACCCTCCATGGAAGAGAAGGTTAGAGGCTAAAATCAAGGCAGCACGGAGGGAAGTTAGCCAGCTATCAGAACTACAGAAACGTGTGATGAAAATAGAGGTACCTAAGAAGTACAACAAACTGTCCATAGCTGAGGCTTTAGAAACTGCCAAGCAAAGACTCACATCCTTGGCTACCCATCTGAAGAGGTACACCAGAGACATAGAAGCCAGGAGAATAAACTGGACCTTCTCCACTAAACCATCCAAGGTGTACTCTCAGTGGCAGAGTATTAATATGAAGATAGACCCACCAAGGCTGGAGACTGAGCAATACTGGAATAGCATATTGGAGAAAGATCACATAACAACAATGCACAGTGGCTTGTGGATCTAAGAGCAGACCACAGCAACCTCCCCGAACAAGTCCCAGTAACCATCACATTGGCAGACATCCAAGAAAGAGTCTCAAGCATGAAGAACTGGACAGCACCAGGCCCTGACATGATCCACGCCTACTGGTGATGTAGAAGATCTTTGAAATCACCAGGAGACTGGGCTTTACATTTATATAGAGTTTTAGTACAAAAATATAGGAACAGTAAGATGCTAGGTGGCTGTCCAAAGTAGAAGCAGCAGAAGCAGCAGTAGAGCGGAAGCCTCCACCGCTAGGTTCATGCCTTCTTATACCTTTCTCCTACTCCTCCTAACAATCCCTTTACACACATACACAATTACACATGTTAGAGGATGACGAAATTTATGTAAGTGATGACGGTCAAAAGCCTGGCCAGTGGCCTGCTCTTTCCATGGGAATGGCAAATTTTGCCTATTCTCATCCTGTTAAGTTATCTGCAAAAGTTAAATTTCTCATTTCCCATTTCACATTATCTCTCAAAATAACATTGCCTATCCACGAAAACAAGGGGTTATCTCAGGGAACAGGACCCAAATGCACTCAGTATGCAGTACTCAGTATTAAAAAAAGAGCATTTTGAGGCAATTGTGAGAGACAGAAACCAAAATACAATAATATAAAACATAATGATCTGATCAAGTGAGCATGGAGGCCAGTCAATGGTACCAATTCCTTCATCCTCTCGGAACTGCCTGCATACTCTTGCCACATGAGGCCAGTTCATGCACAAGGAGGAACCCAAGACCCACTGCACCAGCGAAGGGTCTAACAATAGGTCTAGGGCCACCCTCATGAAGTCTGTTTCTAATAGTTTGGTCAGAAACAGTCACACCAGTGGCCCGTTGGAGGTCAATTTGTAGGGCTCTGACAGTACTCATCCTGTTTCTCCTTGCACAAAGGAGCAGATGCCAGTCCTGCTGATGGGTTAAGGACCTTCAACGGACCTGTCCAGCTCTCCTAGAATCTCCCCCATTCTCTTGAGACTGTGCTGGGAGACACAGCAAACCTTCAGGCAATAGCACGTATTGATGTGCCATCCTGGTGGAGCTGGACTGACTGTGCAACCTCTGTAGGTTTCAGGTATCATCTCCTGCTACCAGTAGTGACACTGACCATAGTCAAATGCAAATCTACTGAAAAGCAGTCAAAAAAGATAAGGAGGGAAAAATGTCTGTGGCCTCCACCTGGTTTTTGGGGTTGTCTCGTTGTTGCCTCTTTAGTTCACCTGTTGTTAATTTTATTAACACCAAAACAGCTGACACTGATTAAAAACCCTTGCTGCTACTTAACTGACCAGATCAATATCCCAGAAGTTTGACTAACTTGATACAATAGGACCTGACTCCGCATTTGGCAGCTTCATCTTGAGGCCAAGTTGATCCTTCCATAACCTGAAAAAAAACCTGATCAGGAATGGTCTTTGTGAAAGGAGAGCAGCCAAGAAACCAGTTTTTGTGTCTCTAGTTGTTCTAATGTAAAAACTGAGAAATAAATTTGTATGGACGTCATAGCATTGCTGAAAAACTAATCTAAATCTAATAGAAGTGAACACCAATCTGTGTGTCTGTGAGGATTCTCAGTTGTTCAGGTTATGGTTTTCCCAAAGGTGCAGGACGAACTGAGAGTGATACGTAATTCTTAAAAACAGACAGAAACTGTCACACACACACACGCAGCATGCGATATTCAGGTATTTATTCTCATCCTGTCCCTCCAGCCCTGCCCCTGCAGGCCAATTCCTGAACAATCACGTGGTTCTTCACTCTCTCCCAGCACACCTGCTGTTTTTGCTTTGCCTCTTGAACCTGTGTTGTCAAACCCAGCCAGTGACTGTGACATTATTTTTGCCCTTGTCCAAGTCTTCACCTACAATAAAGCTAAACAGTTTTTGCTTTATAACAATTTATGAGTTGTGCATTTGAATCCAGATCCAAGACTGTTACAGAAACCTAAGGATGGTAGAATTGGGTGATTGGGTGAATTGGACATTATGATGAGCTACAGTAGTAATTCACATCCATTTTTTTTATTGAATTTGTTTAAGTTTTATTTCAGAGGTAGACTGGTAAAATAAAAAGTGTCAGCATCGGTCAAATGTACCATGTTGATTAGGGTGATGGTCAGTTATTTAAAATGTTGAAACTCCTGCTATGAGAGAGCGGTTGAAATTCTGTCCGTTGTGACATCAGTGATCAGACAGTTGATGATTTTGCGTTATAGATAGTTTTATAACTTCTAAATAAATAGATTGGACAGCAGACATTACTGATTAAATATGTAGCATAAATAAAATATTAATTTGTATTAGTCATTACTTATTATAGGCTGGAGGTTAATGCCAAGGCCACACATCCAGTCAACTGGTGTACGTGACCAAGATAAATGCCAGCTGTATATAAATAGCTTTGAAATGGCAGCTGGAGGACAGAGGGCAATCAGAGATGTCAGGAAAGTGTATTTAAAGAAACATAAGCTGCTTTTCATGTATAAAATGTCATAGACATGTTTAAAATACTTAATATGTATAAAAAATTAGTCATAATACAAGGTTAAAAATAACCTGTGGTTCATTGCAGTTCATATACCTGTCAGTGTATTCTCATAGAAACTATTACCGCACATCTACGTATTTGTATCTCCACCCCTTAAAGATAAAACCTATAATTAGGGCCTACCTGTTAATTTGAGGATGACTCATTAATTGGACCCACGTAATATGTTGGTGGCTTCCCCAGTAACGATTGTTTGCTTTGCCCATGCTCATCCAAAACTAGAATTATCAAGCGTCATGGTTAAAATGATTAAGGATTTATCTGTTAGAAGCATTTCTGGAGTTGAGTTTTATTTCATATAATAACTCAAGTGTGCTCTGTCGGCAAAAAAGTGATACCATTCACAGGAAAACCTTTTCGTTTATAAGCCATTTTTTTAATTATATACATAAATGGAACTATAAATGGAGGTTTAAATAAAATGATTTAACTTGTTTTCAGTGAAAGCTAGTAACTTACTAATTTACTTCTAATTAACATTAGTCATAGTGTTTCTATTTATTTTTCCTAAATTGAATTAGTCAACTAACTTTATTAAACACTGATAACATTTGTGTGTCTGTTGTATCCACTGGAACGTACTCAGTTGCTATAAGTAAATATGTGTTCATACTTTATATTTGTTCCATCAAACAAAAACAGAATTAGTTTAATGAAGTCCCTATAATCAATGTTGATAAACCTACTGAAGTGATGCTTAATACTGTTAATACTGTAATGGTATCAACAACTCAAATACTTGTACTCTGTCATTTTATAATTTTTTTTTTAATAATTAATATAAATTTAATAATTTGTCTGAGTTGTTGTTTGTATTGCAAACGTGTTAGACCACCATTACATTTGTTCTTCTGGCAGTGCTATTATGACCGTATATATACTTTTTTCTTTTTTACCTCTTTTGTGGAATACAACTAGAGATGTTATGTATATGTTTACATGTTCACAGTACACTTATGTACAGAATTAAAAACACAAATATATATGATCTCTACAGAGGTATGATCTATGTAGAGATCAAGGACAAAAAGTGTCAGACCTGTCAAAATCTGACAAAAAAGAAATTTCTTCTTCTTCTTCTTCTTAACTAACTTCTATTTTCTAATAACATCTGTGTGATTCCTGGGCTTCTTATCACAGCATTACCTTGATGCTGCTATGGCTTGTGCATTGATGCTAATTAATAAGCAGTATTTTAGTGTGGCTCATAGTAGTCCAGCTGACGAGATATTCTTTCTTAAAATCACAGCATTCTTTTTACCCTTTGTTCTTTCTTTTCCAAGCACATGAGCATACAGGCTGTGTGCCTCTCCCGCTTTTCTTTTTTCTGTCTTGTGCATTCTATTCTTCCTTCAGGTCCTAATGATGGGAGGTGGCTGTGTGGCCCAGGTGCTACTGTCTGGTTGCAGGAGGAAGCTGCTGGAATTCTCCATCATCATGTTCCGTCTGCAGTTATTGTCTGCTCTCCCTTTTCTCTGTTCACTATCCCTCGCCCCCGCCGGTCAAGGCAGATGGCCGCCCACTCTGAGCCTGCTGGTGGTGTCTTCCATTAAAGGGAGTTTTTTCTCTTCAGTGTTGGCCAGTAGTGCTCAAGTAGTGCTTTCTTATATGGTTTTGAGCTGTTAAGTGCCTTGAGATGATTATGTTGTGATTTGGTTCTATATAAATAAAATGTAATTGAAATTCAATTAAGCGCCTTCCAAAAGGGCACTTCAGAGGTTTTTATTTTTTCTAAATCAAATTATTTTATAACACAAGTTGGGAAAACTGTCACAGAGGTCCATCTGTTTGTTTCACTGCCCATCCAAGGAACATCTTCAGTCTCAAATAGACAGAGAAAAAAGTCCAGTTGCCATGGCTCAACCAGATGCACATCATGATACCTGTCCCTCTGCTGCACTGTACAGACGTAATTAAGTCTTGAGCACATATCTGGGTGTGTAACAAAGTTGGCATCTATGCTGAGCTTACTAGAAATATTTTGATTTACCCAGGTCAAGAGAAAATGGAAAATGGTAAATGTTCTACACTTTCTACAGCGATTTTCTACGTAGACTGGTACTTAAAGCACTTTACACTGCTTCTCATTCACACACACACTCACACACCGATGGCAGAAGCAGCATGCTTGACCTGACACTCCGGGGTTCAGTATCTTGCCCAAGGACACTTTGACAAATGACAGGAGGAGCCGGGAATCGAACCACCGATCCCACAAAAAGAGTTTAACTTTCCAGAATCTTGGCTGTTGACCAGAGATGACCAACAGACCAAAGATGGGCACGTAGAACGGAGATATCCATTCTTTATTACAGTGTTTAATTTTAATTTATTATTGCAACAATTGTCTTCATAAGATACAAGTGTATGCACACATACTTATTAGACCTCTGGAATGGAGTTTGAACATGTGCCAACTCAAAGGAACCAGAAAAAAGAAATGGGATTAATTTATCTTAATAGTTGTAAAATGAAAATGGTACAATTTAGTCTAGCTTGTAATAAAATGTAATAATAATAAAGTAACTCATAACCATCATTCATTGAACTCTACTTCCTCCATAAATTAGCCAAAACCATCAGCCTGCAATGCATTTTCTCTGTTAAAGATTTTAAATCTTTCAGGCTAAGATGCATCATTTCTGTGAATTATGTAGTTTTTCTTATTGTACACACATGGCTCACAGTTCAGTTAAATCTCCAAAAGTTTAGAAACACAACACAGCTGAATACATGTTACTTACAAACATGAATGTGAACCATCAGCTTAAAACAAACTGATGATTAAGGCCTGTAATGTGAACATGGCAATGTGCTGCTACATTCTTGCACTGGACTGCTCCCTGGCCCTTAGGAGGGAGGGGTCCAGCTCAGGTTAGAATCCAGTTTTCACAGTGGACTGCTTCCAGACCATCAGAAAAGCCAGTCTAATATTATTATTATATATTATTACTATTATATTATTATTATAATTATTATTGCCCATAACCATTGCCAACCCATGTCAGATTAAATCTGCAAAGCTCTTATTAGGGGTGAACATTTCTGGATTTAGGGGAAATATATTTGTGGGATATCTCAGATATTTCAGCATATTACTGACAATTGTGTGTTTCCAATTTTCCAAAGTTTTCCTTTCCTGTGTCAGTCGAATAAGATGATAAAACTAAATGCTATGCCCATTAAGAATCGATAATGCCTTCCAGGCTGAAACCAGTTTATGTTTGTGTGTGTTGTTTGCAGTGCATCTTTTGATCCTTTTTTTAAAATACGGATTTAATAAATTCAGTTTAGTTTATTTATATAGCACCAAATTGCAACAAAGTCATCTCAAGGCACCTGAGATACATAAAGAAACCCAACAATTCTTGAGCAAGCACAGGGCAAAGGTGGAAAGAAAAACAGAAAAAAGACGGCCATCTGCCTCGACCGGTTGGGGTGGGCGAACAACCCAGATCCAACAAAACCTTCTCACATCCTCCAGATCAAATTCAAATCTGTGCAATAATCACTTTTAGAGCTCTACATGGTCTGATACCTTTTGACTGTCTGGTCAGGGATCATTGCTGTTGTTCTGGGCTCCAACACAATGAGATCAACTCGCCTGTACAGCACACACATAATATTTATCTTTGAGGAAGATGCTTAGTCCTTATTTACTGGATTGTCTTATAAGGAACAATGATTTTGTTTAGACCACTGACACTAAGCAACTTCAGGTTATTGGTCAGCTATGCTATTTTATGACATGAGATTTGTGTCATTGCTCCTATTAGATCTGAGCAAACGACAGACAAAGAGAACGTCTGCAGGTTTAGATAAATATATCTAAATTTCTGTTTATGATTATACCGAATGAAAGGCAGCTATTTGTAGTTTCAAACAGAGTGACATTTGATCCATGAGTTTCAAATGTGCTTTTCTGATGAATGGCACTACTGTTTGGAGTTTATCACAGCAGAACTGTTCATCACTTACTCACAAAAGGAAGTAAACTGAAAAAACAAACAACATGAAGAAACATGAAAGAACTTCTTTCGAAATCTAGTCATGCAAGAAAGCCTTTTATTACCAACATAACTCATAATGCTGTCTAAACAGATGTGTCAACAAATTAGTTTAATATTATTAAAGAATTTTTTCTTTGTGGAAGACCACCTTCTCCAAATCAAGCTTCGTTCAGCTGTATCGGACAGCATCTATCTATCTATCTATCTATCTATCTATCTATCTATCTATCTATCTATCTATCTATCTATCTATCTATCTA
>JAUYWH010000249.1:0-11501 GCA_034779795.1 Ctenopoma multispine
GAGTTTTTCCTCTCCACTGTTGCCTTACGTGCTTGCTCAAGTGGGACTGTTGGGTTTTCTACATTCATTTGTATATAATATATAATGTGTAAGGTCTTAAACCTTATACTGTGAAGTGCCCTGAGATGACTTATGTTGTAAATTGGCGCTATATAAATAAAGTTGAATTGAATTGAATTCTGTATTGTTAAATTGTTCTTTTAAAACGAAGGGTAAATCTAAAATAGTGATCTTACTGTTAGAGCAGACCTTGTGAAATGTTTGTACGAATTCAGATCAGATATTAAAATCTAGTCCACACATGTCAAATTCAAACTCATGGCAACTATTAGGTTGTATGATTAATGATTAATGAAACATTTCAACTTAAGAAGAAAGAAATCAGCTGCCAGGACTCAACTCCCAGATATCTTCACAGAATTCTATGTTCTACTTGACGTAGCAGTGAATATAGACACCACTCAAGAAACCACGTCCAATAGACTTGGCATGATGGTAATAGTGCTCAGACTTCAGCGATAGTTCCTGTTTATGTGTCAGTGCCAAGTGATAAAAAACAAAGAAGTCCTCTATGCTCTGTTAGATTCACAAAGTGATTCTTCATTCATTCTCGAGGAAATAGCAGATGCTCTTAATGTTAATGCAGAACAAGTGAAGTTGAAACTGCCTACAATGTCGTCCAAGGGGACAAATGTACCATGTAAAAGACTCAAAGGCCTACAAAAAAGAGGGTTATTTTCTCCTAAGAAGATCACAGTGCCCACGGTTTACACTTGTGAATTCATACCTGCAAATCGTGCACACATTCCGACGCCAGAGACTGCAAGGGCATGGCCTCACTTGGAACACATTGCAGAACACATTGCCCCGCAAAGGGAATGTGAAATCGGTCTTCTGATCAGGTATAACTGCCCACACACTAATGCCTAGAGAAGTTGTATGTGGTAAGGACAACCAACCCTTTGCACAGAAAACTGACTTAGGGTGGAGCATAATGAGCTACGGTGATCCAGGCGAACACTACAGTGATGCAATTGGAGTAAGTCACCGCATCATTGTAAAGCAAGTGACCCCTGAACCCAAAGTAACAGGTAAGTTGAAGAATGAAGTTCACAATGTTTACAAAATAACAATTAAGGAAATAGCTGCTTCAGAAGATGTACTTAAGGTGCTGGAATCTGACTTCAGTGAGAGACTTGGAGAAGAGACAAATCTCTGTCAAGAAGACCTCCGGTTTTTGACTAAGATGAAGGATGAAATTAAGCACAAAGATGGGCATTTTGAAATGCCTCTGCCTTCTAAACAAGACAGACCAGATCTACCAAATAACAAGCCATGTGCTGTTCAACGTCTCATGTGCTTGGATAGGAAGCTCAAGAGAGACCAGAAATATCGGATAGATAACATGAACTTCATGAAAGACATAATCAGTCGTGGTGAAGCAGAAAGGGTCCCAGAAGAAGAGCTCGATAAACACCCAGCATGGTATATCCACCACCCTCAAAAGCCACAGAAAATACGAGTGGTATTCGATTGCTCTGCAAGATTTCAAGACATGTCAATGAATGACCACATTCTTACAGGGCCAGAGCTCACAAACACTTTGGTGGGAGTTCTTTGTAGATTTCGAAAGGGTCCTGTTGCTATTATGTGTGATGTTGAACGAATGTTTTATCAATTCCACGTAAAACCTGAAGACCAAGACTACTTGAGGTTCTTATGGTGGGAGAATGGTGATCTAGAGTCTCCGCCATCAGTTTTTCGGATGAAAGTCCATTTATTTGGAGCAGCTTCCTCACCTGGCTGTGCCAATTTTGGATCTAGCCGAAGAAGGTCAGGATCAATTTAACCAAAGCACTGTTACATTCATCCAGAAATTTGTTTTATGTTGATGATGGACTGGCAAGTGTAAGTTCTGATGCTGAGGCAATCAAGCTGATCAAGGAAGCAAGAGAGCTCTGCAATGTAGGCAAGCTTAGACTACATAAGTTAATTTCCAACAGTAAGAGAGTATTGGACTCAATACCAAAAGAAGAGTGTGCTGACAGTGTCAAAGAGCCGGACATAGACCATTACCTGGAGGGAGTGATACTCTCCATTGGCTCAAATCAAATAGCCTTTTATTGTCAGTTCAATATATGTTCAAAACATACAAGTGAATCAAAATGCTGTTCCTCTCTCATCTTTGTAGTACAGGTATAAAGAATACAAAAAGTATAAACATATAAGATTATAACAACTAACTAAATTACATAACTAAAAAGTAAACCTATGTACAATGTGCAATAGTCAAAACACAGTAACTGTGTTGAAAAGTGAAGAGGTGCATTTAAAACTGAGATGTGCAAAAAGACAGTTACTTTACTGTACTTAACTTTAGTTCATTTGGCAGACACTTTTATCCAAAGCGACTTACAAGGAGAGTTACAGTTAGCAGCAGATGTAGTATTAAGGCTTTATACAGTCCGGGAGCAGGGGGCAAGGTGGGGAGGCAGTGGACAGAGTTCAGCCTCCTGACAGCTTGATGGATGACGCTGTTGGACAGTCTCGTGGAGCAGGCCCAGAGGCTCCGGTACCTTTCCCCTGAGATGATGAGGCTGAAGAGGGAGGGGGGGAGGAGAGCTTCATCATTGAGTGATGAGGCCAACCACAGTTGTCATCCGCAATCTTGACAATGTGGTTGGAGCTGTAGGTTGGTACATAGTCGTGGGTCAGCAGGGTAAAGAACAACGGGCAGAGAACACACCCTTGTAGGACCCCTGTGTTTAGCGTGATAGTCTTAGAGGTGTAATTGCTGACCTGCACATATTGTGGCTTCCCTGTAAAAAAAATTCCAACACCAAGTTGCGGAGGGAGGTTTTAAGTCCCAACTGGCTGAGTTTTTGTATTAGCTGCTTGGGAATGATTGTGTTGAATGCTGAACTGAAATCTAGGAACAGCATTTGCACGTAAGAGTTTTTTGAGTCCAGGGGGGTGAGGACTGGATGGAGAGCATCGGAAATGCTCTATGGACTTGTGTGACCTGTATGCAAACTGAAACAGGTCATGGGAGTAGGGAAGGATGGACTTTATGTTCTGCATGACCAGGCGCTCAAAGCACTTCATGATGGTGGAAGTGAGTGCTACAGGTGCTGTACAGTGCTACAGCCCCTCCCGTCTAGCTGTAGCTAGACGGGAGGTGCTTCTTAGGGACAGGAATTATGGTAGTTACTTCAAAGCAGCTTGGTCCAGGGAAAATGTTAAACATATCGGTGAGGACATCCTTAAGCTGCTCAGCACAGTCTTTCAGAGCATGACCAGCAATGTTGTGTGGCTGGCTGCCTTACGTGGGTTGATCCTAGAGAGGGTTCTCTTCATGCTGGCTAGGGCCAGACATATGGCCTGCTTGCTCGGGGGGGAGAGACCTTCTGTGCCAGTGTGCTCTTTTGTGTCAGCAGTGTGATGTCACTGTCACATGTTTGTGGTGGGGGTTTATAGTTTATGAGAGTTTGGATGCCATGTCAGAGAAACTGAGCATCTCTGGTGTTGCTGAAGTGCCCAGATATTTTCTTGCTGTACTGTCTTTTGCTTTGATGCCGCGGGACAGGTTGACTCTGGCTATTGCTTGTCCTACAGTATCACTCGCCCTGAAGGCTGCAGGTATGCAGGTCTCAGTCTGATGGTGATGTGATCAGAGAGACCTAGGTAGGGGAGGGGGGAGGTCTTATATGCCCTCTTGCAGGTTGTGTACACCAAATCCAGTGAGTTGTCTCCTCTTGTAGGAAAGTCCACATGTGGTGTAGTTTGGGTAATAAAACTTTTAAATCTGCGTGGTTGGAGTGTCCTGCTGTGATGAGGAATCCATCTGGGTGTGCTGTTTGTTGTTTACTGATGGCCTGGTAGAGTTCATTGAGTGCATCCCTCCTATCGCTGGTGTAAGTAGCTGGAGAGATGTAAACAAGGACAAGCAAAATTTATGTATATTCCCTCAGTAGGTAGAAGGGACGGCACTTGATGATAATAAACTCAGCCAGCGGAGAACAGTGTTTGTGCACAACAGTAGTATTTCTGCACCCAGCGTTGCTAATGGAAACACACACCCGTCCATAAAATCTAGAAATAGAATTTAAAATCCTTAACATACAAAGCACTGTGTGTCTTCTCTCTCCCGTCGTTCTGCTTCTTCCTCTTTGTCCCCCTCTCTCTGTACCTCTCCACAGGAATCCCCGGCTTTGGAGTTGTATGATATCCTGTGAGCAACTGCTGGCCCCACCAACCTGCCCGGTGTTTTGTCTGCTGCTTCTTGTTATTGTGGGCGTGAGCATGGAATGCTCCCACACTATTGAGATCCTCTTTTTCTCTTTATTATTGTGGGGGAGCATGGAATGAAAGGTAAATCCTTCTCACTGATTGGCTGAGCCTTCGTCAAAATGACTCTAATTTCTTCATATTATGTGTGTGTACTTCTGTCAATACTCCTTGTGTCAGACACACAAGCCTACACGCATAACACATAATAAAGTGCAGCTGTGTGTGTCTGTGTCTTGTAATCCATTACATTAGTATTGACCAATTGACTCACACTACTACCTCCCTAATCTTCTCTACTGACTTTAACAGTACTTCTGTTAATACTCTTTGTGTCAGACACACCAGCCTACACACGGACAGACACGCAAACACAACTCAGTCACTACATGTTCTTAACCATGACTCAGCATTTCTATTTACTGATCTTTACCTGCTACCTAACTGATGATCGTTTCACACACACACATATCTGTCTCCACCCTGTAAGTAAGCCTTCACAATAAGAGCCTTTTTGTGAAAAATCAAGAAAACAGGTTGAAAGTGAGTTTGATTTTTACAACTTAGGAAAATCATATCTGTCATTTGTCATTTATCTTTTTTTTGCTCAACTTTTGCACTTTGTGATTTAGTTTTATTGTCTTTGTGAACTTTTCTGTTTTGTCAACATTTTGTCTTTGTAAACTTTGTGGCAAACAGTGATACAGACTGAGGTAAAATTAAAAAAATATAACAGACTTTACTCTTTCACGATGCAGTACTATTATTTGACCACTTGGTGGCAGCAGCAGTGTGTTTCTAGTAATGTAATGTACCTTGAGATATTTTTTGCTACTTTGTGATTTGGCACTGTATCAATAAATTAAATTGAGTCAGTAGGTGGTGGCTGCTGAAGCTTGTAGGAGCTAATCAATCAATCAGAGGACATGATACTTTTCTAAAAACCAAAAAAAAAGGTCAATCAAGACAGCAGCTGATGGTGGTGCTAGCTGTGGAGAGCTGCACATGAAAATGTGCAGCTCTCCAGAGGATTTTCCTGCTTTTAACCTGATAGTATGGTCTCTGTCATGATTTGGTCCCAATTTCCATTTTTTAAGGCTTTCAGATTTGTTCATGTTGTCTCCCCCACTGAGTTGGTTAAGTCCACCCAATAAAGCTTTACATGAGTATTTGGGCACAAGCTATTTAAGCTATTTAATGCCTGTGTGCTCTGTCTCATTGCCAGATTTTTGCCAAGGACCTCTTCCTCCAGTTTAACCAATGAGGGTGCTGGTAAACTTGCGTTCTCTGTTAATTCTCTGGATTTTGGATTTGAACCTGTTATTGAGATTTCTGGAATGATTGACTACTGTGACCAATGATTTCTATGGATAACGGTATGGAGGATTTCTGGATTGTCTGTAGAACTAAATGATTTTGGGAAATATTCAAATTGCAGTTATTTGTTTTTGCCAATATTGTGAGTACAGTTATGCAATTGTTTTAATATTGTTTATCTTTTGTATTATTTAACAAACACAAGCAATAAATATCACCAACACAATATTAAACAATTGATTTAGATATGTTATGATGAAATAAGGTGAAGTGTCTATATTTATATGACTAACATTCTTATTTAATTACTTTAATCAAAGAAGTATATTGACTAATTTGTTGAACCTCTAGTCTTGAACATGTAATAATTATAATTACAGCATAAAGTGGTGTAATTGTGTAAACATAAATACAGAAGCAAACTTTGAGGTTGAAGTCTAAATGCACTACAAGACTCTGATATGGCTATAAAACATTTCTGTCTGTTTTGAACGTTTTTGGAACTAAATTACAAAGACACCCAACTTGTAATAGTGAAACTAACATTAATGCTGAAACAGTTGCTCAGACACAGAAATGAGTGACACTTTAAGTAAGTAACAAGTATCCTACAGGCACGTGGGGAAAAAGTCCTCCAGTTAACGTAGTTAGTGATGACAAGGTTATTTCCTTTCTTCCCCTTTGAACTAAGCAGCTGTGACATGGCAACACAATTTTCTCTATGCGATTAAAAAAGGTTTTTGAATCTTGAACAACGGTGGACCATGGAGAATTTTTTGGATGAGGATTATGTAATTCAGGAATTGGGACCTTTACTTTGCTTGTCAGACGTTTTTATCCAAGCGACTTACAGGGAGCTAGTGCTGAGTGTCTGGCTCAGGAACACATGTGGGGGATGGGCTAGGAGTCAGGCTGGGATTCAAACCTACAACCTTCTGCATCCCAGTCTGACGCTTAACCCATTGAGCTACCAGGTACTAGGTTTTGAGTGTAGTCTCTACAAATTTACTCGACATGGTGGACACCAACGGACTTAGCGTGGCCATCTTGCCACCCAGGCAGTATCCACGTTGTCTCCACGCCTCCTAAACTTTTCTTTAATCATTACTCACTCTCTTTCCAAGGAAACCTTCACAGCCTGGACTTGCAGCTCATGATGGTAATAATTATACTCACCTGCATAAATTAATGATTTCTGATCCTCACACACACTCATCCGACTTGCCTTACTTCTCTCTGGAAGATGTATCTTGACTCTGTGGAGCTGTCATCAGTGAATGGCTGTTCACCTGTCCTATATGTTGCCCTCCAAATCCCCGTTATCATAAAAACTAAATTTTTGATGTCATTACCTTTTTTGGGTCCAGCAATAAGAAATCATTACAGTCTCTGCTTGTCATCTCACTGGATGGTTCACATGCACATAAACAACAATGCATTGAGTGAACTCAAAATGACTGCATGACTTTAAAAGGAGAAGCTCCCATGGGTTAAAGGGCATTTTAATTTAGCAAAATTGCAGGCAGACAGGTTCAGAAGCAAGGAATGTAGTTAGTGTTTAACAGAAAATAAGTATGCTAGAAGGGTCACAGTCATACCATCACATCATCATCCCTGAGTTGATTCAGTTTTTAGAAACAAATTAATGAAATCAACACTTAATAATATTTGTGGGTATTGTTTTTCCTAATGAAACTGAATATGTTAGACATAAACAGATAGACATAAAATGGACATATATGGTTCAAGGGAGCTGAAACCTGAGAGCCTTCCCTAAGATGTTTAGGGGGAGCTCTAAAAAACTTGACCACTTTTGTGTTATTTTTAATTCTGTACAATAATGTTCCTGAATTAAAAACAATAGTATAAGTAATAATGGTATATTTGGCTTTATTCTCATTACATTCACATTTCTGAACATCTGTTTCTACTAATTAACACAATTCTGTGCCTATGCTGGGGTCATTCATGCGTGGCTATACTACACTCAAATTACTACATACATAATTAAGTGAAATTCTCATCTTTGAGTGGTTTCAGTATATGAATGAAGTGTAAGGAGCGTTAAATAAGGAAACAGTTTTTTACAGTATTTCTGGGAGGTTTACAGATAGCATCAAAACAGAAACAACTCTACCTGCTTTTTTGCATTCATTCTATAAACAAAGACAATGACTGTTGAAAACAGTCACCGACTACAGCTAGTCCAGCACTGCTAACATGTCTAACCACCATGACAACCTGCAGCAGCAAACCTGGGCCTGAACCTGGTGATGCAAAATTGCCTTTCAAGTCAAGGTACAATGGCATGGGTGTAAAGCAGGAATACATGGCTCATCATCAAAAATCAAAAGCTATCTACAGTACGCATGGCAGTACTCTTACTACCACACGCAGTAGAAATTTTAGAATGTTTTTTTCTTGTTTGTTATTGATCGAGCTAATGTGCACATATGCACATTTATGTGACCTGGGGTGTATGGTTACATATTAAATACTCTCAATAAATAGCCCAGTCTAGCCCTGGTCTACTATACACATGGGTCAGTGTGTGTCAAAATGTGTCAATGCTTTACCTCTATCATGTGTGGATAGTGCCAGAAGTGTGGTGGAGAAAACAATGGTAAATTAAGTAAATCTATCGGCATACTGTAGGCAACGCAAGGGATACATTTTTACCACCTACAGGGCCTGGCTTCAAATGGCACATAGATAACATATCTGCTGATAAGTGCCTCTTTCTTATTATACCCCTTGGCCCATACCTTTAAAACAAAAGCTTTTGTGTTGCTCAGATTAAAAGTAAAATAAAAATATGACTGTTGTAGTGAAAAGCCAGACATTTTATATAACACATACTTTACTCATTCTTGAGTTTCATCTCTTTTTTTCCCTGTGCTCCTGTGTTACATTTTGAGTAAAGCTATCTGCATTTAACATGCCATACTACAGATACAACCTGTTGTAAAAGCAGTAATAAGCAGAGCTTGTAATAAAAAAAGTGAGTTAAAAAAGTTTCAGACCTGTAGTGAAACTGGTGGACATTTTGATTTGAATCTTCTAGATTGTTTTGAATTCTCAGTCCTTCCCTGTTTCCTCAATGTATGACTTCTTCTGACTGTGTTACAGTTAGTTGGTCCTGTTAGTAAACCTGTGCAGTCAACCTATAGCTTAATAATTAATCAGTTTGTTACTGACACAGTCAAACTCCACTGATATAATCTCTTGGCAAAAACAGACATAAATTATATCATATAAAAAGGGGTCTACAGTTCTCTACAAAGTAATATATGTTAATTAAAACTACAAAACTGAAAATAAATGATTGCATAAATATTCACCTCCCCTTAAGTAAGTCCTAAGTAATAAACAATCACTGGTGGAGCCAGATGTATAACATTTTAAAGTGAAATTAATAAATAAGTGTAATGAAGTTTACCTGAGATAAGTCAAATGAATGTAGGATAAATACACCTGTATCTAGAAGGTCTGTTTACAGTGATGATAAATCACTATCCTGGCTAAAAGGTATATTTGCAAGTGTCACGTCAAAAAATAACAACAATTGAAAATAGTCAGAGTTATCAGCTCCAAATCCCTTTTTCCTTCTTCCAAAGATGTAAATGAGAGGCATGAGTCAAACAGAGAGACTGGGCCTCTCTCCTCATTGTATGAGAAAGGTAACCTTAGAGAGAGATTACCATCAGAAGTTGATCTCCAATCCCTGGCATGAAAGAAGAAGACATCCAATGATGAGACAGGTGAATCATCAGTAAGAAAGAAGATCTAAATACAACGCAATGGAGAAATTCAAATCTGCCATTTCTAGCTCTTTAGTAGCTGTATGCAAGATTATTTTGGGGGGCCCTGTTTTGAAACGATATGAGGAATTTAAACCCTTCGATGATTTGTGGCAATGTATAACAGTAGGTTCTCGTAACTGAAATAAAAAAAACAAAGAAAAAAATCTAGTTGAACCAAGCCATATACTATATAAAATAATAAAGGTAAAACACTTCCTTTCAGTGACGATACAGATGCAAAAATTTATAAACTTTAGAATGGTACCTGCTAATCAAAGATTTTTAAGATACCTGGCAAAACCATGAGCTAAGATCAAAATCAGATGAATTGTTATGAGATTCAACAATTTGGTTAATTACATAATAAACCTAATTATGTAAAGAGCAGGGGTGTCCATACCTTTTTTAAACACGATTTGATGATGTGAAGATCCCTTTAAAATTTTTAATTTTTAGTTTAAGTTTCAAGTTCAAGTTTTAAAATGTCAATGAAGCCACAGAGGAATGATCAAACGAAATAAAAATTTTTTTAACTATACTATGGTCACGAACCCAGGACTACCACGCAGTGGCCAGTCACGCGTAGATAGAGTGTCAGTGACAGCTAATGAAATCGCAGCATTATTGTTGCTCTCCAAAGCCGTTTATTCAGCTTTTTTTCACTGAATCCTGGTTCGAATCCCAGTCATGGCAAAGTTAAACAAAATCAAAGGTAATCAGGTTTCATTTTTTACTTTTTAAGGTGAGTCATAATTTGTTATCCACTTTTCTTCCAGTTATGATAAGATTTAAGTGGTTGAGAGTGAGTGATGTTTTAATTATTTACTTCATTACTTCACAAAGCAAAATTCCTAATGTAAGGCTTGTATTTACACTTTACAAGTGCATACAGACAATATTACTAAAGAAATAATTATTTCTTTTCATTTCTTATGTCTTCAGTACTTTTAAAGATTTAGATCTTGAACTATTTGCACATCACTCAATTCATATTTATTTCAAATTGTAACAGTATTTGTTACCAAGCTGAGGACTTACTTGACTTTTTTCTGATCACTGCTGATGATTATTGACTTAATGACTTATTGTCTTAACGAGACACACGTACACTTTAATTCATTTAATGGTGTTTCTTGAAAAATATCACCAACATCAATAGTCACAACGTTGAATCATTTTACAGAACACCTGGTGCAAAGTCACATATGCACATGAAAGCAGTAAAACATTAGAATATTAACAATGTTTTGCTGATAGTAGAAAACTATTTTGACTTTGACCAAAGTGAATGAAGGAGCAACTACAGTCCAACGGAAACAAAGAAGCATACAGTATACACAGATATTTACAGAGAAGATTCAAAATAATATGACTGGGAACATCATGCTAAGAACAAGATCATCCAGTGTTTTACAAGAAAAGACGTCTCACTTTGTTGAGAGCTTTTGGAACTCTAGAGACGTACAGTCCACTCTGATCATTTAGTCTAATCTGTTTTATGTGTGTTGATATTGGCAGAAAGCCAGGAAACTGCAAAGTGCTTCTACTTTCTATTGTCCCTGTTTGTGTGGAGAACACACAGGAGGAAATGTACCTGTTTTTATCTGGTCACAGAGCCTCATAATCCAGCAGAGCCTTATGCTACTCAACAGAAAATGGTACTATCACAATAAGATTAAAACAAACCAAGTACATACACATGCACATGAGAAAACACCACTCCTCTCATGGAAAAACCAAGGAGCTGGTGGTTGACTTTCGCAGCCGCAAACATCCTCTGAACATACAGGGTAGGGACATTGAGGCTGTGGAGAGCTACAGATACCTTGGTGTTCATCTGAACAATAAACTGGACTGGACACATCACACAAATGCACTCTATAAAAAGGGGCAGAGCAGGCTGTACCTGTTGCGGAGGCTCAGGTCTTTTGGAGTACAAGGGTCGCTCCTAAGGACGTTTTATGACTCTGTTGTGGCATCAGCCGTCTTTTACGGTGTGGTCTGCTGGGGCTGGAGTATCTCTGCTGGGGACAGAAAAAGACTGAACAGGCTGATCCGGAAGGCTAGCTCTGTTCTAGGATGCCCTCTGGACCC
>JAUYWH010000250.1:0-11493 GCA_034779795.1 Ctenopoma multispine
AGACACACACAGTCACACACACACACACAGACACACGTAAACACACACACACAGACAGACACACACACAGACAGTCACACACACACACACAGACACACACAGACAGTCACACACAGACACACACAGACAGACAGACACACACACACACAGACACACACACAGTCACACACACAGACACACGTAAACACACACACACACACAGACAGACACACAGACAGACACACACACACAGACAGACACACACACAGACAGTCACACACACACACACACAGACAGACAGACACACACACACACAGACACACACACACACACAGACACACGTAAACACACACACACACACACACACAGAGACACACACACACAGACACACACACAGACAGACAGACACACACACACAGACACACACAGTCACACACACAGACACATGTAAACACACACACACAGACACACACACACACACACACATGTAAACACACACACACACACACACGTAAACACACATAAACAAACATTAGTAACAGTGAAGTTATAATTAAATCAGATTTTGTTTTTTCAGAGTTGCTACGAACCTGGTCAGACGACTGTGTGACAGAGGTACACAAACACACACACACACTCTGAGATGTAAAATGATTTTACATCAGAAAAACCAGGTTGAGAACAGGAACCAGAACGTAACTCTGATCAGGCTCGGTGAGACACCTGCAGACAGACAGACAGAGCTGCAGGGAGACGTCGTCGTCTCCGTTTCCTCTGCTGATTTTCTTCTCTGTCCACGTTCAGTGGGCAGAACACAATGATACCAAACAGAAACTGAACCCGTCATTGATAATCATCATCACACAGATCGTGGTTTCAAACTTCTTCACTGAAACTTGTGTGATGACGCTTGTCAGGAAGAACAGATCATTGAAGAGGAACAGAACCAACACGTTTATGTTACACCACACACAGAAAATATGTTTCTGCTGAAGAAAATATGATAAATAACAAAACTGTGAATATGAATCACTATTTATTTAATATATATTAATGTTCAGTACTGAGTCTGATGAGTCTTTGTTTTTCAGGAAGTCCTCCAGACGCTCTGATCCTAGAGTCTCCGTTCACCAACATCAGAGAGGAGGCCAAGAGCCACCCCTTCTCCATGGTAACACAGTCACACCTCACACAGTCTAACAGGTGCAACCTGCTGCAGGTGTGTGCTCACAGGGGTGTTTGTGCTTCTCAGGTGTACAGGTACCTGCCCGGCTTTGACTGGTTCTTCTTGGACACCATCACAGCCAACGACATCCGCTTCGCCAGCGACGAGAAGTACGTAACTTTCAGTTTCCTTTCTGTTTACAGCAGCGCTGACCTCTGACCTGTAGTTATAATAAATATATCAGGCACGTGAACCTGTCACCTTTCAGGGGTCCAAATACAAAAACATTAAACATACCCGAAGAACTGTTTCTTTACCTGCTGATAAATTCAGGACAGAGCTCGTTTAAAACTCTATACTAAATCATTTTATTATTTCAATTACAATTTACTTTGAGTTTACAAAGCTCCAGAAGCTGCACAGCACCTTTTAAAACATGAATCCTTTTAGTAACGACAATCAGAGATGCAGGAACATGTTTAGTAGTAGTTATGAGGTTTTGTTGGAGCCTGGTTTTCAGGTCGACCAGTTCCTGGAGCTTTTTGAAAACTTTCACTGTGAGTAGTTTGGGGCTGAGGCTGCAGGTTCTGATCCAGCCGACTGTATCGGAGCCGTGAGCCTGCAGATTAGTCATTAAGACTTTACATTACTTGCAGCACCATCGTGTGGCTGTTGGAGGAACTACAGCAGCTCTTTACACATTTTCATTTTACACGAACACGTTTCACTCAGTGTCTGTGTCTCTTTCTTCAGTGTGAATCACATCTCGTGTCCTGTGTTGATCCTGCACGCGGAGGACGACACCGTGGTTCCTTTTCATCTGGGCAAAAAGGTACGAGACAAGTTTCCAGGGTCAGTTTCGACATTTAAGGAAGAATTAGTTATGTAAAAATGAGCTGTTCACACATTCTTACACACGACTGTGAAACGTTTAGTCACTAAAAGCAAAGTGAGAAAGAACTAGAACCACTGTTTGGTGAGACCTACTTTTACTCAGCTCCAGTTCTCAGGTTTTCCAGGTTCCTGTCAGGCAGCTCTGTGGATTTATGATGTCTCAGTGTTTCTGCATTTAAGTAACCAGGTCTCTCAGAGACACCAGGTTTTCCAGGCTATTCGGTAACAGAATCTACCTGCACTGAAGAAACCAGGTTCCTGGAAATCTGTATACACGCATGTAAACATGCAGCAGATAAGTAATCTGATTACACTTCTACCTTCACAGGTTTTAACTGCACAGAGACAGGAAGATCTGTTTCCAGACTTTTGTGTCAGGGACTTCTTCTAAAGGGATCTTTGTGCTGGTTTCAGTTTTAGTGGGATTTGATTTAAAACCGAGGCAGCATCTCTCCGTGTAAAGATCTCCTCTTTCACAGTAGTACAGCAGTGAGTGTGTGCAGAGTCTGACACGTTTACATGGCAGAGTAATCAGATTACAGTAGGCGAAAACTACCTGAGGAAACCAGGTTTCTCTAATCCCCTAACCAGATTACAGAAACCAGTTTTCTGATTACATGATGGTAAAGAAATCTGATTACTGGAGGACACCGTCTGTGACCAGGTCACGTGAGTCTTGTAAACCCTGATGTAGTGATCAGGGCTCTGATATAGGACTGAAACGTTGGCACAGTTCTGTGAGACTCTGCTGCTCACATCTCTTATTCTGCTGTGATGCTGTTAAACAGACGAAACGTGTGGGGAGATTCACTGAGTGTTTACAGAGACTAAACCGAACCTTCCTCCTCCTGCAGCTCTACAGTTTGGCCTCTCGGTCAAAGAGCCTCAGTGGGCACAAAGTTCAGTTCGTTCCTTTCCACTCATCTCTGGCTTACAAGCACAAGTTCATCTACAGGAGCCCAGAGCTGCCAAACATCCTCAGGTACCAGCAACATGTGGCCACACAGTGCACACACGATCACGTTCCTCTGTCTTATTAGCGACAGTTCAGTAACACGAACACAACAAGCTCCCACATTCACACACCTGCACTAAAGTACACAACACAATCACACAAACTGATCAGACAAAAACTTTACTTTACAGACGCTTTTATCCAAAGTGACAAACAATTACCATTCGGTTTCCGTTCTGAGTTACTACAACTAAGAGATCTGATTAGACCCAACTCGTCAAGAAAAAGAACTGTGTGTCTGTGTCAGTGTGTGTGTGTGTCTGTGTGTGTCTGTGTGTGTGTGTGTGTGTCTGTGTCTGTGTGTGTGTGTGTGTGTGTGTGTGTGTGTCTGTGTGTGTGTGTGTGTGTGTGTGTGTTTCTGTGTCTGTGTTCGTGTGTGTGTGTGTGTGTGTCTGTGTGTGTGTGTGTGTGTTTGTGTGTCTCTCTGTGTGAATCCATTAGTGAGGATGTGACTAATACATTTTCCTTTCTTCCATCACAGTGATGATCTTTACTCTTGTGACATCTGGTTCTTCTCATCATGAAGAGAGGCGTGTTTGAGGCGTGTTTGAGGCGTGTTTGAGGCGTGTTTGAGGCGTGTTTGAGGCGTGTTTGACGTCACGTGATGGTTCAGACGTTCATTGTGTTTTAGTTTGATGCTTAGAAACAAGTCAAACTGTTCCCACCGTGTTGTGAGGTTCAGATCAGCAGATGAAAAACACCCTGAAATCTTTGCCGTTCTCACCTGTCACGTATTAAATTATTTGTTTCTGGCAGCTCTGAGTCAACCTTCACATCATTTCCTGTTTGATCACAGATCTATTTAAAGTTCTGACAGCTCAGTTCAGCCAGAGTTCATCTGATCCATCAGAAAGATCAACTCATCCCACCTGAATCACACCCGAGCTGCTCCGTGTCCTCTGTCAGACCCTCTCACTCCAGAACAATCTGGATCTCACTCAGCAGCCTCAACGCGAACTGAGACACGAAAGGAAACACACAGGTTAAATCTTTATTGTGCATCTAAATGAAACATGGATTCATTACTGAACAGGAACCAGCTTACTGCAGGTCTGCTTCCAGGTCACGTGTTCAGATCCTGTCTGACGGTGACCAACGTTTCTATAAAGACAAAGAGGGCTGGAACAAGGATGGAGACTCAGTAAGTAATTACACAGATGAAATGATTAGAGGTGAGAGGAGGCTGACACACTAATGAGGAGGCTTCAGAGACAGAGTGAAGAGGAGGACAGGTTGTTCCCGCCTCCTCCTCAACACGCTCCATGAACGTCAATAAAAAGCCGTTTCATCACGGTTGCCATGACGCCTCGAAGCCTCTTCCTGTAACGATGGACGTGTTTTGTCAGGAAGTGATGATCTGACATTTATGTAAATGTGAACGCTGCGACTCAGGCTCCACATGTGAACATGAACAGAACACGTTAAACTTCTTCCTGTTTACAACCTGAGCTTCCTCAAGGCCATGATTCGGTAACACACCTTCCCTCTGAGCTGAGCGATGAGGGTCACGGCCAGGAGCTGGGAGCAAAAGGTCAAAGGTCACGAGGACTTAGGCACTGAGCTGCGTTCACTCCCTGAAATGAGATGTTTTTATCTGAGGGGACGTAGTGTTGTCAATCACTCATATCAGATGTTCTTTTCCTGCAGTTTGTGTGGATTAAATCGGCAGACTGGCTCCTCTCTCTGCGTCCACTCTGACATTTACAGGCTCAGACGCCGGTTTATCTCCTGTCAGAGTCGACTGTGGAGGATTTCAGGGTTCGATGCCACTGATGCTGCTGCCACCGAGCTCTGAAATCAGATGAGAGGGAACTGAAATGTCATGCTGAAGTGATGCTACTGTCAGACAGGACGAGTAAAACAAACAACTGCTGAGGTGGAAAAATCCGGTTCAAAGCATTTAGGAGCCAAAAGACGCAGAAATACTCGCTGCTGCTGCTGTGGAGATAAAACTGTTCCTGCAAGGACACAAACAAACACAGACAGATGCAAAATGACCACAGTGAGACGCAGGAGCTCAAAACGGCTACGAAGAAACAATAATTACACAGAAGCGCACAACAACCACAAAGTCTCTGCACTCTGCTCCTCACAGTCATCAGAAAACACATTAAACCTGATTGTCAGACCGTGTGAAGACTGTACGGACCTACAGATTCCTGGGAGAGCAGCTGCATGATAAACTGGACCCACACGGATTCTCAGTGCAGGAGGAGACAGAAGAGTTCTTCCTCAGAAAGCTGTCGTCCCCTCTACGCGGTGGTGTGCTGGAAGGCGGGCTCTGTAGTGACATCTCTTTATCTCCACGGGGGGGTAAATGTTTTACTTCTCACCACGCAGAGCTACACCTGCACTGAACCTCTTATTGTGACAGAGAATAAAACGCAAACGTGACTCTTTATTATTTATTATGTTGGACACGCGGCGCGGGGTCACTCAGCCTGAACATTTCCATTATCTCCTGCTCTTTACAAATAATTAAAAAACTGTACAGTACAAAAACAAATAAAAAAAATGTGTCACATCAGCAGAACATCAATTACAGAAAAATGCATTTGGCCAAACTCCTTTTTCTCTTCTGTAACAAACACGAGCTCAGAAAGTAAGATACAAATGTAGAACATGTGAATAACAGAACAGTTCATGCAGGAAGTTTAAGAAGAGCCTGAGGATGTTTAAACGCAGACACACGAGCAGAAACACTGAACTGGTGGAGAATTACCCACTCGTTTACTGTAAGAGGTGGTTTAGTAGCTTTGCGTTTGCAGGTGAAACAGTATTTGATATCTGCGGAAGAACTGGATCATCTGCTGCAGTGAACCCACAGGAGCAAACGTTCTGTGTTCCTCTCTTCCTAACTGGACGTCAGAGGTGATGAAGGAGACAAACTGAGCTATGATTTTTGTTCCTGCAGTAAAACCTGATACTGAAACACAAAGTGAGGAATAATACTAAAGGAATCAGCGAGACACAGGCAGAGGCTGAGGTTTGCAATAACAGCTGAATTATTGCTCTTCTCTCCTGTTTGAAGCTCGTCATCATCATCATCATCATCCCGTCAGCTTGTTGCATAACGAACGTGAGATCAGCACCGATAAAAACAACATGATTAATACAAAAGCAGAATAAATCCATGTTAAATTAGAGTAGGTAAGTAGAAAGGCACTTCCAGATCTGACCCAGGACCAGCAGAGAACAAACATCTGCAACATGTTGAGTTGTTACCTCGTCTCACACGTTTCCTTCACTCTAACAACGAATCAGTTTGTGTTTCATGACGTCGTGAAAAAAGAAGAACAAATGACCAGTCCATCAGGTCTTGTGTCTCTCCCCTCGTTTCCCGCCCGATGATTGGATGTAGTATATTTTCCTCCTGCTGCTTTTCGTCAGCTCAGTGTGAAATCTGGATGATAATGTCTCAGTGAACCTGATCGTACTACAGGCCTGTTAGGAGAACAACACCCTGATGACCCCCCCCCATATATCTGTTCATGTTCAGTCAAACTGTCCTCTCCAGAGGTGTCCTGGTCCGTGCAGGTCTATGGACTGTGGGGTGCCGTATCCAGCCCGTCTCCCCTCTCAGACCTCCACCTCCTGATGTCCTGCCTGCACGATGGGGGTCCTCGTCACCGTGATGTCGAAGCAGGTCTCCATCATGACGCGAGACTTGCAGAGGTTGACACAATACTCCAGATCTGCCGTGGTCTGAGCCAGAGCCTCCAGGTACTCCTGAGACTCCCGGTCCAGGTCCTGGTCCACGTCGACTGGAGACAGACACAGACAGGAAGAGAAGGGATGAAGTTAAAAAGACTTCAGATGGTAAAGAGCATGAAGACAGAGTGATGATGTGGACGACAGCAGGAACCAGCTCAGGTGAAAAACAACAGTTAACATTAAAACTGTAGTTTTTATTTGTCCCGAATCAAACTAAGTAAAGAACAAGTTTAACCTCCATTTCTTTCATATATTTAAAAGCAGCTGGATCTACAGATACTGAAGAAACTGCTTCTGTCGTTCTATCTTTGCTAAGAAGTTTCGTAGATGTGTGGTTTGTGATCCGTGGGTCACGTCTCCGTCAGTCTCTGAGGAGACGGAGACATGTTTGTGTGTTACAGTCACCATATGATGGTGATTTATGACTCATGTGGCTCAGGGGAAATAAGGTCTTATTGATCTCAGGACACTCGAGGCTTCTGAACTCTTTCATCTGCTTTTGGCAGAGCTGAACTGTGAAAAGAATCGGAGGCTTTTCTTGGAGGTGACCTGAGAGTTTGTCCCACTAAGAGGAAGAAATTAGAAAAAGATGCAAATATAATCCTGTTTCCCCTCTGGACTGTTTGTCTTTGCTGTTTGCTCCAACAATCTCGGCTCCAAACAAACACCCTGGCTCTCATCTCTGGAGGACCCCGAGCTGTTTTATTTGTGTTCCGAGGATCCACAAATAGAAACATAATGGAGCGATTTGAGCTGCAGAGGATGATATTTTAACTGGCGAAGCTTCAGGCCTCCGGCAGCACTTAGCTGGAAACACTGTGGGGTCAGAGCTGCTCTGTGAGCTTGTTAGTGATGAACTGGATCATCAAGTCAAACAGCAGCACTTCTTCATCTGATGTCAGAACCGTTGGTGATGACAATCAGATCTGAGTCACTGTTCAATACAAACGTGCTCAGAAAATCCAGCCACATTAACAAGTGAGTGAAATGTGAAGTGGAGTCAGGCTTTGGATTGATTCACCTGTAATCTGAAGTGAGGATCCTCTGATCATTACGACCCTGGGACAATCATTCAATCACCAACTCTACTTCTGCTTTCCCTCCTCGTACATGTTGAGAATGTACAAACCAGATGTTCTGTATTTGATAGTGTGTGTCTGTGGCCTGTACTCACACTCTCCGCTCCATTTATTCGGGTGGAGCATCAGCCGGAGCTTGGCCTCCTCCAGCTCCACCTTCAGCCTCTCGTGTTTGCTCTTCAGCTCTCTGATCTGCTGCTGCCGCTTCTCCAGCATCCTCAGCCGCGCGTTAAAGTAGAGGAGACCCTGAGGACCAAACAAACGAGTCAAATCCCCACAAACCTGCTGATGATTCCAGAGTCTGAGCCCTGCAGAGAGTCGAGTGGCGAAGGAGGGGGGGAGATTATCACAAGTGGAACGAGGGGCTGCTAACTTGCTCTGAGACTTTAATCTGCGTCCACTGCTGGATTTAATTAGGAGCCGGCCGGAGATAAAATTAGCATGAGCGTTAATCTGCAGGACAAACACTGAGTGGAGGATTAAGGACAGCTGAGGATGAGCAGGTGACAGAGAGGTGGATCAGTGTCGGACGCTCAGCTTCACTTAATTACAGGTGAAGGAAACAGTCTCACCGCTTACTTCTCCTGCTGTTTTCATTTTTGATTCTAGTTTTTAATGTGAGTTTTTATGGAGATTTGAACACTATGCATGTGATTGTCCAACAAATGAATCAACACGACCAGCAACTGATGCAAAACCCAAAGAGATGGAAGCAACCGGACTGGGAAACACAATGATCCATATATCATCAAGTGGAACTTAGCATCAACTCGTGTCTCCATCGCTCAGCATTAACCGTGTCTAACGTGCCTCATTATTCTTGCAGTTCAAATAAAAAAAGTATCCACAGTCTCTCAAGGACAATCTTCTCCTCTGGACGCTGGTCTCTAACGTAGCCCTGACGTTCTGTGTGACTCATGTACAAATGAGGCTCACGTTGGTTTCTCTGATATTCACTGTTTAGCTGACTCACTGCAGCAGAGATGCTGAGTTATGGTGGACACAAAATAAATCTACACTATCTATATAAACTTAGAAATGTTTGATATATTCCCACGTTAAAATCAAACTCACCTTTTCAACATCGTGGAACGGCTGCTGAGAGACAGACAGAAGCACAAAGAGAAGAAGAATATTTGTAAGATGGTTCTGTGTTTCTGAAAGAGGAACGACAGATCTTCTTCCTCTAATTGAAAATAAATCAGAGCTCATTCCAGCTGAATTAATGTCTTTCCTTCCCCCAACACACAATTCACCGGCTGGCTGCTGAAGGTTAATGACCCATTAACACAGAGAGAGGCAGCGACCATAAAGACCAAGCAGCCACGGTCAGCCTTCATCCATCACTGCCTCCCTCCTCCAGCCATCACTCACATCTAAACCAATTAAGACTAAACTGTAATTGACTCAGTGATAAACTGATGAAGCTGATCTCAGGCTGGTCTGGAGAAAAGCTCTTTCTTCAGCACAGTCACATGTTGTTAATGGTTTTCAGTCCCTGTTCTTACTCTTAGAGAAATGATTTGTACGTATTAAATGACAGACGATGCAGACGACGCGCAGCCTCAGTGAGATTCAATAAGTGAATGACTCTGTCTGTGCAGAGACTCACCTCTGACCCTGTCACCACCTCCCTCCTCCTCTGCAGGCGCTCCACGTCATCGATCTCGTACACCTTTATCTCAAAGGGCTCCTTCAGGGGACCGCCCAGTGGGGGCAGGTCCACCCACTGACCCCCTGCATTCCTACCCAGAGAGGAGGTGTCAGGAAGGGGAGCTGGGATCAGACGCCGCCTCTGGAAACCTGATGGATGTGAGATGACAAGTAATCAGTTACTAATGAAGCAGTCGCTTCTCGCCGTGAACATCGGTTCCTCTGGTCTTGTTCATCAGTTGGAGCAGTTTATTTATTGATAAACTGATTAGTACAATAAACTACAATAAAAATTCCAGGGCTGAAAACTGTGAAAAGAAAAGCGACACTGTGCAGCACAACTAAAAGCTGTTAGTGATTATTAAAAACATTTGGGGTCTAAGTGAGGAGTCAGAATCAGTGACAGATTGAGGAGGAGTGTGTGTGGGTGTTTATACTTTGGAGTACTGTGTAGTGGCTGGTGGAGGAGGGTGTGTGGGTGATAATTGCAGTTGGATATGTACACCAGGAATTGCCGCGGCTTCATGAAATATTCATGAGGCAGAAACGAGCCAGGATCCACAGACTGATGGCAGGCAGATCACACAAGTGCTGATTCCATATGCATCAGGCTGCCTCACCTGTGCATCGCTGCTGCCATGAATCACAATCAGCTGCTGAAAGGCTGAATACACTACAACGTCGCCCCAGATAATGTGCACGGATGTAGATTTTTTTACGATAATACCAGGCTGAGAGAGAAACTTCTGTGGTGAATATCAGGGAAGAGATCGGCCTCTGATGGATATTCCCACAGCAATAACAGCAGAACTCTTCAATGTGCTCAGCATTCATGAAAATCATTGAACAGACGCTTTCATCCCATCATCACACACTCTGACGGATAAGAGCACCTATTGGAAAAAGCCATAAATATGTTAATTTTCTCTAGAAGATTTGAGTTTTATGGCTCTTTCACTTTCAGAATCAATACATTGAGAAATAGCTGCTGAATGTCAAATCGTAGCATTAAACTTTTACCGTTAACCTCATTTCAATAATAATTGGATTGGATGAAAAAAATTATGCAGCTCTGCCTTTACACTTTTCGCTTTTATAGTCCTAACGCAAAAAACTACAATGAACATCACAGGCTGTATTATTAAATGCTACTGAGCTACAGTGAAAAAATGGTTTTGTCCAGACGCAAACAGATGTTATATTTACTTTAAGGCTTCTTGTTATTATATTTCCGACAGGTACAAAGACAGCCAACGCAGCTCATTACTGTTCATTTGGCTCACGTTCTCTTCGGTTTAAGACCTTACGTTTACCTTCAGGGCTGTCAGATAGCTGCAGTACAAATCACCTGTGTGATTATCACAGCGTGAAACCAAAAGAAACATCGTGCACCACAACCAACACGAGCTGCTGCTTCTCTGTTCTGATGAGCATGTGCTCCAGCACAGATCCAGACGACACCAAACAACACTACATGACACCAGATCTAGAATAAACCCTATGATCTTTCCTCTGTCTGAGGTGCAGCTGGGTCTGTCATGGATTCTGTCTCTTCTGCTCTTTCTGGACATGTTGCTGGTTGCTGCTGCCAGTGAAGTGAACAAAATGTTCTTAGCGAGTTTGCTCCATGCATTAGTAGTTGTCTCCACCGGTGTTTCCTTGGGGAACACAGATCCTATGTGGAGTTTAGTTCCTGGACCTGCCTTCAAACAGTGCTGCTGCTAAGTTGACAGTCTGTAGTGCACCTTCATGTTTACAGTTTGATGCTAACGCCTGCTAAGGCACCAGTGTAATGAATGAATGATTGTGTTTTATAGACCTATTTCTAGATTTCTATATTATTTAAAATTTTACTTGAGTGACTGGGTTTTTCACTAGGATGCATGTAGTTTGTAAGCTTAAAGTGTTATCAGGACATTATTATCCCAGCAGAGCACTTCGCTCTCAGAGTGCTGGTCTACTTGTGGTTCCTAGAGTCTCCAAATGCAGACTGG
>JAUYWH010000251.1:0-11467 GCA_034779795.1 Ctenopoma multispine
GGGCGTTACAACAGTAAACCGCGTGTGTCTTCTAACCCGCTGTGGCTCACTCCGCAGCTGGGTCAATCCCACACGCAGCAAGGGTTTCGTTCACACTGTGTCTGTGTCTCTACACGCCTGACATAAAGAAGCCAGAGGACAAATGTCAGTTACTTCATTAGCACACTGTGCTCTGTGTTACTGCATGAGTCAAGTTTTCATTTCCTGCTTCTGAAGGTTTCGCACCAGACAATCTCACGGTGCAAAGTACAGGAAGCTGAGCTCCTCTTTATAAGAAATTATCTAATCTGAAAAGATTATTTACGAAATGTTGGTTGTGTTCTCTATAATTTTTTATTCATGTCATGGATTTACGTTTTTCTGTATCTTCATCATCATGGATCAAACTTCAAATTAGGCTGTGACTAATGTTTGATTCATGATTTAGGTTAATTCACCACTAATTAACAGTTATAAAGATACCTGCATGAAGAGAAACAGGTGTTGTGCCAAAAAAACATCCCTGCTGATAGCGTCAGGAGTGAGAGAGGCTCTGTGAGGAGTCAGGTCATTAACAGAACCAATATTATCAAAACAGTTGAGCTAAATAAGTGGACACAGGCTTCACCTGGTCATTGGTAAGCTAACAAAACTGAGCAGCCAGTCTCACTTTAATCAACTGGCAAACTTTGAGCAAATGAGAGAAGATAGATCCTTTGCTTCAATCCATGTACTGATAATATAGTAAATAGTAGTATTTTGTGTTCACATAATCGCACAGGTTGATATCCCGATTGCGGGGACAATGATTCCCTGCAGATGTGCTTTGAAGTAACAGACTGGAAGACTCTCTGTGGGCCCCACGGTGACGACATTGATGGACTGTCAGACTGCTTCACAGATTACATTAATTTCTGTGTAGACAGCCATGTACCCACAAAAACATTTTACTGCTTTCCAAACAACAAACCCTGGGTCACCAAGGATATCAAATTAAATTTAATAAAATTCTGTTTTATTTATATACCTTTACAGTGTAAGGTTTAAGACCTTAGAATATAGGTAAATACAGAATTAAGTGGAAGACCTAATAGTCCCGCTTGAGCAAGCACTGAGGTGGAAAAACGGAAGAAACCTCCAGCAGAACCAGGCTCATGGTGGGTGGGCATCTGTCTAGACCAGTTGGGGTGAGTGGAAAGAGGAGAGAGGAAAGAACAGCAGGCAAATCAAAGACAACAACAAGAAACAGCAAGCAAAACACTGGGCAGGTTGGTAGGCCAGCAGCTGCACACTGGATATCATACAGCTCCGAGCTGGGGATTCCTGCAGAGATGTACAGAGAGAGGGGGACAAAGAAAAGGAAGCAGAACTACGGGAGAGAGAAGACACAAAGTTAGTGGCAGTATTGGTATATCAGTTCTAACTATTTCTATAGCTTTCTGAAAAAGGAAGGTCTTTAGCCTAGTCTTACAGGTAGAGAGGATGTCTGCCTTAAAACGACACAGCTAAGCCCTGACTGGCTCACAAAGTCGAATTAGAGCATGCAATCCAACAGGGCTAATCAGAAAGTAAAGGAATTCTAACCACAACATTCTAAATCCCAAAAAAGGTTCTGTGGCAGCTGGACTTGCTTTAGTTTCTTGAATGTGTTTCACTCCCAAGCCATTCCAAATCTGATTGATCCTAACAACAAAGCTGCTGCTCCAACCAGTCAGTCAGATTTGAGAAAGTCCTCTGGAATGGAAGACGAAACGTTGTCAAGGAACTAAAACAAGTCCAGTTGCCACTGAAAAACCTTTTTTGGGATAACCATGACCTGGATGACTGAGAATCTTCACAGACCATCCCGAATGTTATTGTGAGGACACGCAATGCCAACCCCCCCCGTCATGCTGTTCTGGGAGGCTGCCCAAATTATGCATAACAAAAGCTACAGTAATTTTTATTTCTACTGTAATTTCTACAGTAAAACACTTATTTGACCAATATATATTTTTATACTACGCGACTCCTAAGCTCTTTAATATTATATATATTGTGAACTAAATAAATATGGATGTGCAATACACAAAGAGAAAAAACAGTCTCAGGACACCAGACATTCATTTCCCCTTTTCCCACTCAGGGCATCAAGAAGTGAGAAGACGGTGGTTATGGCTCATAGTTTTGATGTGCAGTGTCTAAGTTGTCAAGACATTTACCTGCTGTATTCACACATACACTGTAAAAAATGTATTTTAACAAAAATATGCCCTGACAAAATATGTATATTAGCAGTGGCTGGTAAAATAATTTTTGGGGGTAGGGCGCACTTTTGCAAGTGCGTTTTCAGATGCACTCTAACCACATTCAAACATTCATAGTATAAATCAAAGCACCATTATCATGTATGCTTTAAAATATAAAATTAACGTGAAAATACACCGTCTGGGTTTTCAGTCATTTACTATAGGTACATTTCGCCTGTCTGTCCTTTAACTGAGAACATGCAGTCAAGCAGCCACTGCTTAGAAAAACTATAAGACGCTAACTGGACAATCACATTCGCTTAAATGTTGATAGTCGCTAATTAATTAGCAAGTCCGCTAACATTCAGCAGGAGGGGAGGGTGATAACACACTACATGAGTCTTCACTCCAAAAACTCTTTATTCTTCAAAACACAACAACATAATTTAAACATAATCCTCTGTGAACACAACGCAGCTCGCTCTCTCTCGCATAAAGAATGCAGTGTCGCTGACAATGAGACACTGACTTGACGGTAACAGACAAACTTTGGTTCTGCTATCAAACTACACATCTACCTTAATATACGTACATCACACAAAAGGCTTTTATTTATGAACACAAATTTGTCATGTATTTATCAGACTATTAAATGAACTTAAATGTATAACTGGTTTCTGACAGCAGTTACACTAATCATTAGTGGTGTGCAATACCACAAGCTTTGGTATCAATCTGATACCAAGTAAATACATTGCCAGTATCGCCGATACCGATCCGATACTATTACCTTATAAGGGCAGCCTGCCGGAAAATGCACTTTTGTCGCATAAAAGCGCTTTAAAAATGTTTAATTGCCTTAAAATGTTAAAATCGCTGTAAAAACACAACCAAACTCACAAAACATGAACAAACAAACACCAGTGTTAAATTAACATCCAGACCCAGGAAACCTTTCTTAAACTAAGTGTTTGTATTGGGAAGTTTAATTTCTGATCGGACGGTTGCACTGAAAGTAGAAGAAAATATGGATGCCATTGTGCTAGTATTGATCCGATAATGATACCACCGTGGTATTGCTACTTAGAATTGATCCCTCCACCACTATTACCTTGATTTTTACCTTGTCTGTCATTTCAATAAAAACTTTGTTGTTTGAGGACACAAACATAATGTCACAGATAATATATAGTATAATTCACACCAAACGCAAAAAGGTTTTGATTGATTTGATTGATCAGCTGGCGATTTGGAGAAAAAGTGTTTCAGCAGACAGATACATAAACGGTGTGGGTACATTTCATTAAAACAAATGTACTATATTGTTATATTGTCCAAAACATTCAGCCCAATTATGGATTTAGCTAGGTGTTAAGGAATCAATATTCTATGTTCAGAAGTCCCACTATATGAAACTATTGTACCCAGAACATACCAGAAGTTATTAATAAGAACAATATTAAATATTATTAATTATTCCAATAACAACTTGCAGTGAAAAATGTCTTAATTAAAAAACAAAAAACAAAAAATCAATTACACATTTGTTAAATGTTCTAACCACTTTCAAAAAGACATTTTGTATAAAGTGGCCTTTACTACCTGAAATTATTGTTTTTGTTCTGTATTCTTGCAGGTTTCACATAAAGCACAGCGGCTTCTTAGTTTAAGCTCTAACTGGGCTTCAATATCAAACTGAAACGAAGCAGGTTCTCATAAATACACAAAAATATATCTTGAGAAAACCTTCTGTAAAACCAGAAAAGTATCTCCTATAGTAGCTTGAGAACTACTAAGGATGTAAGCAGGGCCCAATAATAAGAAACTCCCTTTGTCCATTTTAACTGCTTTTTCATAAAATGACATGGGTCGAGTCTTTCATCAGTACAGTCAGTACATTCAAGACCTCCACTTATGCCTATGTTTTCAAGTTGCTCCAGTGGTCTTCCTCTTCCTTTTATATAACAAACATTCCCACAGTGAGCTGCTCCAGGTCCTTCTGTGCATCATCTGCAGTTGAGTCCTAATGTAGGGTACACAACACATCAGAGATCAGGTTACACAGTAAACGTCCATGCTTTAAGGAACAATAATTTTATTATTATTGTGATATCTTAATAGTTTCAACTTAAAGAGAATGAGAAAAGGAACTGTTAAGTATTATGGTTGCTTGATTTTGGCAAGGAGTTTTGGCAACAAAATATTACTATGATTAAGATCATTTTTAATACTTTGGTTTTATTTTAATTAAGTTAAATTTGGCAAGATATTTCAACAGGGGGGCGGCATGGTGGTGTGGTGGTTAGCACTGTTGCCTCACAGCTAGAAGGATCAGAGTTCAAACCCCGGGGTCGGCTGTGTGCTTTTCTGTGTGGAGTTTGCATGTTCTCCCCGTGTGCGTGGGTTCTCTCCGGGTACTCCAGCTTCTTCCCACCATCCAAAGACACTTATGTTAAGTTAATTGGTGACTCTCAATTGACTTTAGGTTTGATGTGAGCGTGCATGGTTGTTTGTCTGTATATGTTAAGAAAATGGATGGATTCTACAGTGTTACAAACTTAGAAACTGATTGGCCAAATGAAATGTAGTAATGTGTGAAAAGTCTTTTATATTAACAGTGATTAGTTATTTTAATTATGTGATGATGAATGCAAGCACTTAACGGCCCCCATTTTCATCTGATCGCCCCATTTTGCTCCTAATTGTGCTTTGCAATTGATGATTTCACATGCAAACACAAATCCATTGCAGGATTTTCTGTCTGTGCTCGCACATAATTTGTTCTAGAAAACTGGACTCCTATGACAACTTCCTTCTCTAAATGTCACATTTGTATTCTCTTTTCTGATACACGGGGTTCTTGTGGTATTGTACTAGATTTCATATCCTGTTTCACTGAAATGAAACTCAGTGAGTTCCTGTCTTGTAACTGATGACATGATTATTTCTGTGGATTTCAGAGAAGAGAATAACTTGCATTACAACAAAGCTTGATTTGTTTGAATTATATGTTAATTCAGCCTTTCAGAGCAGTTGTTTTTACACCTTTTATTCTGTTTATACAAATGTAAACTGAATATTTTTGTGTTTTTGATTGCTTGTTGGTCAAAACAAGAAATTCAAACATGATCTATAGAACAAAAAAAATAACAGAAAAGGATCATCTTGAATAATTTATACATTGAATACTAATAATTTAGGAACTAATTAGTGAATTAGTTAACATGACAGTAGTCATAAGGTGCCGATGTGATAATACAGAGTGAAATAACTTTCTGTTTAAAGCCTGTTCCTGTTGCTTTTGAAAAGTACTTTCTTCTTAAATGTCTTTCAATAAACTGTGTGCATTGTGCAGCAGCTGATTTCCTGTCTCTTTAGATCAGGATGTGGTGAACTTCACTGACAGGTAAAATTTGAATCAGACGACAACATCAATACAGGATGAAGATCACATCACTCTACCTAATTCTCTGTGAGTAATTATACTTTTTCAAAATATCTCTACCTACATATACAGTTTTATTAAAGCTAAAAACTGACTGAACACTTGCATCTATGAAAATCAAAACCAAATTCATGAACTAAGGGAGCTAAATGAGAGAGTTTCAGGGTTTGTGGTAATTCTCTGTGGGTACATCAGTGTGAGTGATTCTTCACTCATTACACATCTATGATTTAGTTTAACTGAATCTTTAATCTTCATTAATCCTCTTTTAAATTGGAACTTTCACAATAATAATGAATTGAAGGACAACTTAACAAATGTAATGTAAAAATGGTCTGAAAGAGCAGAGTCTGCAGCTTCATTCTACTTTATGAAGATTGATAGTGGGTTTCAATATAAAACAGTGGTGTCATAGTATGTTTAATGTCTAGACCACAATTTAAATTAATTGCTTTGCTCTCACACTCTTGTTTAGCTTAATGTATTTATATTATTTTCAGTGAGAGACTCGCTCTCTTTTGCAGGTCTGAGTCAAGGATACCACAGTGTTGCTGCTGACGGTAAGTGGTGCTTTTCACCTACTGTGGCAGTGGATTGAGCCAACCTCACAAGCTTGCTTTTCTTTTAGACCACCACAGCAGGCAATTGAGTATCTGTATAAGTGCGGGATTAGTAATTAACTTTACAAATGTTCCATAGCAAAATACACTTCAGTGTTGTATTCGCAAGTTGTTTCTGCTGCCTCTCAATTAGCAACAAAAATTCTAATATTGCACATTTAACAATAGCAGTGCCTGCTTTGGGCTCATACAGTGAGCTAATTCATTTCTTAATTATTTCCTGTTTGACACCTTTCAGTCAGACTGAGCATCACTCCTGACAGATCTCAGTTCTTTCGGTATGAGCAAATCATCCTGAGCTGTGCAGCACTAGGAAACATCAGCAGCTGGACAGTGAAAAGAAACACTGTCCGAGAGACGTCTCAGCCATGTCAGTACGGCTGGGCGATCCCAAGTGACTCCTCCTGCACTATTGAGGATGCTAACCCATCAGACACTGGAGTTTACTGGTGTGAGTCTCCAAGTGGGAAACGCAGCAACACCGTCAACTTCACGGTGACAAGTAAAAACATATTTTATACTTGTTTTATGCTGTGTTTACTCTGTTGGGTGGTTAAATACATTTTTGTTGCAAACAGACTGAGAAACTATTAGTCATCAATACAATAGCCTCCATGTACTGTACATATATTCAGACTGGGGTTTATATATTGTATATAATTTAGAGAATGGTGTGATCCTGGAGAGTCCTGCACTTCCTGTAACACAGGGAGATATCGTGACACTTAACTGTTCTTACAAAGAAGAAGACCGTGAGTCTACGTCAGATTTCCCAGCAGAATTCTACAAAGACAATGTTTTCATTGGTACTGAGGATGGAGGGATGAAGGTCGTTCAAGCTGTGTCTGAGTCTGATGAAGGTTTCTACCAGTGTCAACACCCTTCACGAGGAAAGTCCCCTCAGAGCCGTCTAAGTGTTAGAGGTAACAAGCTGCTCTAGAACTCCTGTGTATGTGATGAACACTGTAGTTGATGTTGAGGATGTTAAGATTGTTCTATATTTTTCTAGACATTTGGTACCTGTAAATATTCTACATTCAAACTACTAGCGTCTTAGTTATTTTAGATGTTGTTCCTAGTAATTTGTGTGTCAATAGCATTAATTGTCAGTACTTATGCAAACAGGTTATACGACTTTGAAACACCATTCACGCTATAATATTAGGCAGAACAGGGCAAGAACACAAACTCATTACTCAAGTAAAACTGCAAGTATTTGCCTAGAAAAATACTCCACTACAAGTATAAGTACCCATTTTTCAGTGCTGTACAGTAAAAGTTCTCCACTAAGAAAACACAGTTTTTAAAACTATGTAGATGTTGATGCTGTTGATAACATACATGTAGACATTTAGTCCAGATTTGTTTGACAAATTATCAGCTATGAAATGTATGAGTCAAGGGTGTTATTACCTACAGACTTGTTAAACAAAAACAGCAGTCAGTAAAGGCACATTGTAGCCACCTTATGTAGTGACAGGATATTAATCCATAAATGAAACATCAGCATTTTATTAATATATATAATGATTTTTTATAAGAATCTAATCCTGAAAAAAGTAACTAGTAACTCATGATGTTAAAATAAATGTAGTGGAGAAAAAGTGACATAAGTAAAATTGAACTTGACTACATGTCCTTAGTTACTTAGTAGCTCTGATGTCAGGAATATTTTACAGAGAATATAATTGCTAAAAAATGTCCCAGAATTGCAGGTTAGTGTTTATTACATACATTTATATGATAGTAGTTGCTGTCTGACATCGCTCAGTTGAATCAAGAAATCCCTTGAAAAGAAGCTGTCTCACAAAGTGAAGCTAAAACATCTTAGAACGCACAAAAACACATATAGACAGACAGACAGACAGATCTAACAATACATAGTCTCGTCCATGGGACAGGAACTGTCCTATGGGCATGTCTAAACATACGGTGAGTTGATTATGTGGAAAAGAGCTTATGAAGCTTGTCGATTCTAATAGAGCCAGTTATGCTCAACTCCTGCTAAGTCCAGGCTGTCTTTACTGAAGACCAAAGAGCAGTTAACTCAGTATATGAAAAGGAAATATTAGAGCACACTGAAGTGTGAAATGGCCTTAGAATTTTTAAAACTGTGACAACATTATTATATTATTATTATTATAATAACATATATTTAACTTTATGGAATATTTGAATAGAAACAGACACTTGAAACACTAATGGTTGTTTTCTTCCCAATCAAAGCTGAGCCTATTGGTGTCCCAACCACTTCTCCTCCACCTCCTCCTCCTCCTTCTTCTTCATCCAAGCTGGTGTTTAGCATCCTGCTGTTTATCCTCTACACTTTTATACTGATACTGGCTATTTACACGTACCGTAAGTGGACTCGAGGTAAAAATGCTTCAGAAACTCCTAATGATCATATAAAATATTAATCATCTTTCTGTCGAGTGTCCAGTAGATCTGAAAGATGGAGACTCTTCTCAGAACAAAGCTTTAAGTAAAGTTTTAAAAATGCCTAATATTTTTTTTCTGTTATATGTTAGAAAATATGTTTTAAAACTTTAACATGTGGCATAAGCTTTAATACTGTTGTCGTACAAAAGGAAGTTAAATGCATCCGAAAGCAAATTTTTATTCTATGTTGAAGACTTTTGTTTAATGAGTCACGTGGTTCTGATGTGGCTGAACACACTGAGATCTTCAGCAACAGAGTCAGATTTCACAGGAAACAGCACAAAAAGACTTGAAGAAAGTTAGACTAACAGCAAAGTTAAGAGTTTAGTGAACACTGATGTTTCCTGCATGCATGAGTCGAGGTAAGACAGAGAGTAAAGATGGAGGCCAGAGCAGGATGTCAGTGGCACAAAAACTGAAAGGTGTGTCATATTGCTGCTTATACAAAAGTCTTTATGTGGATTTACATTTTATGACAAACCTTCTCTTCTCTTTTCTTCCTGCAGTTCAAGCTGAATATAAAATAAGAATTTCTGATCATGTCATGGGATGATGAGCTGGGATAAAGAAGAGGATGAAGAGGAAGCTGTTGAACAGTTTGTACTGACAATAAGCTACTGGCTTTTGCACTGATCAATATTACGGGGAATAAAGCAATGTATATGTATTTTAACCAGTGTTTGAGATGAATATTATTTGTCATCTCATATTTTTCATAAATTTGTGCTTAGAAAGTATAATATATATTTTTCAGTCTATTAAATTTTTTAATATAAAATTTAATAGACTGAATAATATAAATAAAACTAAAATAGGAGAGAGACCTGAAATCATCCAGAACACCTGAAGTTCACCAGAAGCTGACAAATCATCTGCACTGATCAAGGTTCAGAAGAGGACATGACTGCAGGACTTCCTGACTCATTATGACATAAAAGAAAACATCCAGCAGAGCCAAGTGACCTTAGAGAGCAACAGTGCTGTTGCTGCTCCTCATAAAATCAAAACCTTTTTCTACAGTATCTCACCTCCCTAATTGTACAGTATATTGTTTTTTTATTGCACCATTGATTCATTCTGCATGTTTTTACTATATTTTTTATTAATTCTAGATTAGGTCTGTTACTTTCAACTGCTGATGTCAAATTTACTCTGATTTGAATCAGAATTTTCCCTTCAGGGGATAAATAAAGTTTTGTCTTATCTTAGTATGATTTTTGCATTATTGTTGTACAACAGACATTGTGGCAGTTTTTAATAACGTATTTGCAAGCATTTTAATCTTTATTGATCCAAACATTGAGGATGACCTCAGCAACTAGACTAAAATACTTACACACACACACACGTGTAAAGTCCAGAGTCGGACACTAGACATCCCCACGTCACCATCAGTGAATTCAGATTTAGTGAAATGAACACATGCATGTGAACATCTCCTTGTAGAACTTTATAAACTGAAGTGAACAAACACAAAAAGGTTTGGAGTTTCGAAGTGATTACCTAGATCTGTAAACATGAACTGATCTTTATTTAGTCCTGTAGTGAAGATAATTGTTTGTTTCCAGTGATCTGATTGGTCCATAGTTTGGATGTTCTACAACTCAGACCTAAACATAGTTATAATTCATTTAAGAGCCTCACTCTTAGTCTCTCAGATCCAAAATGGAAAAGTGTAAAACCAATTTATTTGTTATTGTATACCATCCTCCTACCCCTTGCTCTGAGTTTTTATCTGAATTCTCAGACTTTCTATTTGATTTAGTTCTCAGTACAGATAACATTATTATAGTGGATGACGTTAACATTCATATAGATGTTGATAACTGTCTCAACACTGCATTAAATTCATTGTTAGAGTCCATTGGTTTTACTCAACATGTAAATAAACGCACTCACAGTTTTAATCACACCCTCGATCTTGTTCTGACTTATGGAGTTGAAATTGATCATGTAATAGTGTTCCCCCAAAACCCTCTGTTGTCCGACTATTTATTAATAACTTTTGAATTGACTATAATGGAGACTACATCGCCTAAGAAGAAATTCCACTACAGCAGATGTCTAAATGAAAATGCTGTTACCAAATATAAAAAAACTGATCCCATTATCTTTTAATCCATTAACATATGCCAACACAGAGGAGGGCAGTGATTTTAACTACTACTACCACTAATTCAGATGAATCTTGCTTTACCTGGAAAGACGGCTTAATAGCATGTAAAAAAGCTAGAACCACATATTATTCCTCATTAATTGAGGCAAATAAGAACAACCCCAGGTTTATTTTCAGCACTGGAGCCAGGCTGACAAAGAGTCATAGTCTTGTTGAACTGAGTATTCCCCTGCCTCTATGAATTTTTTTACAAGTAAAATCCTAACTATTGAGAAAAAATTTATTCAACTATTATAAAAAAATAAATTATTACACCCTCCCTGCCGCTGGCATGGACAGAACGTGTCCAGCAGTTCCTGACTTGTTTTTAAGACCTCAGTATTACTTAGAATATTTCCATCCTGTAGATCATGAAGAGTTAATTTCAGTAATTCATTCCGCAAAACCATCTACGTGTCTCTTAGACCCCATCCTGATTAAACTGCTCAAGGATATCATGCCCTTGATCAGCACGTCCATATTAGAGCAGATAAATCTATCTCTACTAACAGGTTATGTACCAAAGGCTTTTAAAGTAGCTGTAGTAAAACCTCTACTAAAGAAACCTACTCTGGATCCAGGGGTTTTAGCCAATTATAGA
>JAUYWH010000252.1:0-11461 GCA_034779795.1 Ctenopoma multispine
ATATTAGTGGATTATTTATATGATTAACCAGTTTATCATTGGGTAAAATCTGACACTGACAGAGAAGAAGACCAAAAAGTCATGGCTGTTACTTTTCTGTCTGTCACTAAACAAAACAATATTACACTGAATTATCTTATAAAACTGGTATTTAAAACAGAGTTGTACCTTAAACACTGAGGGGAGGAAATTATCTTTTTTAACACTAAAAAACATTGTTATAGCACTAAGTTTTTTAATTTTATTAGTTTTATAGTATGTTAACTGAGTTGTTGTTGGTGAGTGGTTGTGGATAAAGTACTCGGGTTATTTACTTACGTACTAGTAACAAAGACACAGTGTCAAAAAGCTGTGTTACAAATTCTGCATTTAAAATGTTATTTATATTAAAAACATTGAAATAAAAAAAGGACTGGAAGTAACAAAGGTATAAGTAATAGTATAGAGTGACTCATTTCACATCAATGAATATGATACTAGTTTGTAGTTATGGATACTGATGATTAATGAATTCATCCATGTAATGTTCTAGCAGGTAATGATGGTCTTTATTTTAATTACCTTTCACACACATTTTGAATGTAATCTATATTTTAAATTGCTTTCAATGCTTTATTTTGTAACATAAATCAGATTTGAGAAAGCAGTTATCAGATTAAATGTACTGTGAGTTTGATTTCATTACATTTCAGAGGCAAAGTATTAAGTAGCTGGAATACTCAAGTAAAATAGAAATCCATCACAATTATAACTGATTGACGAGCAAATGTGAAATTAAATATTTAAAATAGGATTAAATTATGAAAAGAATGTAAAAAAAAAAAAAGCATTTGTGTGTATAGATAAAAATCAATATTTATTATTTTTTCATCTGATCTAATAAATCTGACATTGTACAAAGGAGTTTTTAGGTGGGATTGGATGAGGAACATTTAGCTGACTGTGAGGGTTTTGAGTTGGACCCAAAGGACAGTCGAGAGACTAAAGAGATTTTGGATGGTTTATTATGACGACGGTAGGAGATGTAACAGACAATGGAGTCAGGACTATTGACAGCAAGATAGACAGGTCATGCAAACTGGTGGGGATGGTACGAGGACAAGATGGCCGCCCCAGAAGCGGCTGCCATGCGGTCACCAAGATGGTGACTGCACAAACACAAACAATAAACAGACTCACAACACAAGTGGGGATTGTCCAGCACCAAACCAGGGTAGCAGTCCAGAGCAGGGGTGAGAACCTTAACGGAGTCCAGGGCGACAGAACCGACAGGGGATTGTCCAGAATAAAGCCAGGGTCGGGGTCCAAGCAGGGGTCAGCACCAGAAGGCAGGGCAGGGGGTCCAAGCAAGCCGGAAGAGGCAGGGGGCAGGCAGAGGGTAAAAACCAGGGGCAGGCCGAGATACAAAACAGACTAATCCAAGACACAAAGTCTTTCTAAGGGCGAGGCAAGGGGCAGGTCCAGGGCAGAAGTCAGGTTCAAATAGTCCAAAGGCAGTCAAAAGAAACGCTGGAAAAATGCAACCAGAAGGAATACAGACAATCTGGCAGGATAAATTTGACTGAGGAGCTGTTTAAATAGTGAGAGTGATGAGCACAGGTGAAACCAATCAAGGGGTGATTACAGGTGAAGCTAAGGAAACAAGGGTGGGGAAGAACAGGAAGTGACTAGAAAGTTCAGAATAAAACAGGAAGTCCAGGTGAGATTGTGACAGGTGACTGGCAAAGCATTCACTGCATTCCAACAACAACAGCTTTATTCATTCTGATTTATGTTGTTTTTGTGTGAAAAGCAACTCTCAACAGTTCATAGCTCAGGAACAGTGTCAAAAATCTCTCATCTACATAAGTTAATCACACACACACACACACACACACATAGGTCTACACAAGTGAGAAACTGTTTAAACCGAAGCATCACTGCTGCTTTTCATTATGAGTTCATAAAACAAGACAGTGTAGAGATACTGGAAATAATTTCTTTTGTAAGTACAGTAATTACTATAAGGATTCGATTGAATGAGTTTTTTTTGGCTTGGCGCATCCTTTAATAGTTGCTCAGAAGGTAATGCGCTCCATCAGTTGAGTTACAGTCTTGATCTATGTAGGTTGAAATTTAATCAGCTTCACAGATCCTGACTCAAATCAGACCCCCTGTTGTTTTACTGTGAAGACAACTCTGAAGTTGTGTTGTTCAGACCTCCAAATAGCATTACTCTTATTCATCTTTAGTTGTGATTCCTCTGCTCTGCTGCACAACAAACCAAGGTTAGTAAACCTTTCATCTGAGTTGCAAAAAAACAGCTGAGAAAAACACAAGGGGATATTGAAAAGCTATGATAGTAATAGGGTTAAGATAATATGACAGATTACTGAAGATAACTAACTGGTGTACATTAAATAAAGAAGGGGAATCACAACTGAATACATAACTGATACTTTTATGCTGTTACTAGCATTTGGAGATTAAGGAGTATTAAAGTTTATCTATGGAAGAGAGGTGTACAAAGTAATTTTCACCAACAGCTTGAATGCTTTAGTTATCACTCCACCTCAAATCCTTCTCTGAAACAGAGATGTAGTTTCATTCATAAAAAATCAAATTCACCTAAGACAATTAACACCTTCTGGTCATTTAACTGACTGACCGCAAATTTTAATTTATTTTAACTATACACTTAATTCCCAGCTCATCTGACTGTGAGTTCCAGCAGATTTTTAAGAGAGATTTTATCTCTCTGAGATGTGAGGAGGACGACAGCTCTGCTGGATGGACACTGATGAGAAACACAACCAAACTACAGATGGCTCAGGGTGGAGATACATGGGGAAGATCAGATATTTCTTCCTGTAACATCCTCTACACTGACCTGATGGACAGTGGAGTTTACTGGTGTGAGTCCAGAGAGGGATCAAGCAGTAACATCATCAGCATCACTGTCTCTGGTAAGATCAGACTGTGGAGTTAGTATTGATGAGTCTGTGTGTTTTCTGTGTATATTCACTTCTCCAAGCACCACTGATAATAATTTGTGTGCATTGTCAAAATGTCAGTTCTGTGCCCTGTGGTAAAATGTGTAAACACAGCTCAACCTGCTTTGTGGTCCTCTGACCCTCTTGTTTGCATAATGTATGTTAGTGCTGCAGTCTAGTTAACCAAACACCATTTAAAAAGCAATTGATATTTAGTGTCTTGTTCTTTTATTGTGTCATATTGTTTGAACACTTTAGAATGTTTTTTTTTAAGTATTTATTCATTTGAACTGTTTAGTGTTTTAGTACTTTAGTAGTATTTTATGCACATTTTTAAACCCTTTCTTTGCTGCATTAATGAACTTTGGTCCTATTTATCTTTTATGTGTCTTGTGTGGTTTTAAGTTTCACAAAGCTGTCAGACAGAAGCTTTTACTTGTTCCGGTTTCCTTGTGCGCAACCAGTCAGACTATAAACAGCATGGACATAATTCAGTGGTGGGAAATAAGTGTGTGTTGAAGAGTTTTGATTCTTCACTCTGTAAACGATGGAGTTCTTTTGACTTAGTTATAATCCTATTAAAACCTTTATATTGATCATATCACATCTAAAATGTACCTGTTTTGAGTTATAAATTGTCTTTCAGATTTACCACAAATAATAAATAAAAATAAAAACTCTTACGAGGACATGAACTTTTTTTCTTATCAGTTAAAATGTGCAATTTATTAATCTGTAAATACTCCTAATTTTTTAGATACAATAAAGTCTCTAATTGTCTCCCACTGTACATAACATAGTAGGATTAGATTGTCTCATACCCACCAGTCACCTTAGCGGCTCTGTACGCCATCACAGTTTGATATTCTTGTATTATTGACTATGTGCCTCTTGGCTTTAGCATCAGAATGAATTCTGAAGTCACGCAGTCATTTGCCGAAATGAGCCCTGAGACAGGTTTTACTTGCTGTACTGTGACTGTTAAAATCACTGCACAGCAGAATAACTTACTTTTGCTACTGTCCTTCCAATTCAAATTAGAAATTTCACATCAACTAAGTAATTAAACTTCGGGAGATGTTCACTTGATTTAATAAACTGCTGAAGCCTCACACTGGCTTTAGATACATATTTGAACACATTTTTACACTGAACACGGCCTGTGGACGTCGACCGTATTACTTCCACTGAAAGGGAAGCATCTCTTCTTGAACAGTGCATGTTAAGAGTGGTTTCTGTTTTTACAGGTATCTAATGCTCAAGTTGAGGCAAAATCTTCATAGTTCACATGAACAAACTGACCCCAGTCACACACGGTCATCTGCCTGCAAGTCAGCCTGGTCTGTCACCTAGTGGTGTTCTTTCTGTACTTCAGGTTCACTCTCTTTAGGGCATCTTCATATCGACACAGGAATACAGCTAATCACTGGTAATCACTCAAGTTTATCAAAATGTTAATACAATTTATTGTAAAAATGTGGTAGAAAAACACACAACCTATAAAATCAACCACCATTACGTCTAAGCAGTTACAGAAACAAAAAGAAAGTGTTTTAGTTAATTCAGTCACTGGTCACACTGTACACATGATGATCATGATGGATATATGAACACATATTTTTTTTTTAAAGCATTAAAATAAATAAATAAAAAGGGGAAATTTCACATCAAAACAACTTAGATATTTACTTGAGTTAATAAACTCAGACTGCTGAAGCCTCATGTTGGCTTTAGATACACATTTGAATATATTTTTACACTGAATACGGCCTGTGGACGTTGACCCCATTCCCTCCACTGAAAGAGCTTTAAGAAAACATCTCTTCTTGAACAGTAGGCAAGTTAAGACTGGTTTCTGTTATCACATGTGTATTTTTCAACACAAACACACATATTTATATTTTCAGTTTGTATAGTTCTTATTCTGTTGTTCTTTAAATTTTTGCTGCTTTTTATTTTGTACTGTCCACTTTCTGCCATGACAATGCAAATTTCCCACTTGTGAGACTAATAAAGGATTATCTTATCTTATGTGAACCATCAACATGGCAGCAACCATCATGTAAAATCGACAAGCTCCAACTTGTCCTGGAATTTTATTTTTCGTAAAATAGACCGGATCTGACTCGATCAACATAACAGACAGGTTCTGGTAACGACTTTAAGGAGAAGCCAACAATGAACCATGACAGAGGCTGAGTTACAAAACAGGCACTCCCATGTGTGATGTCTTATGAATGCAAATCTGTTCAAAAGCACAAGGAGCTGCGAAAGCCACATAACTTTTTAAAATGAAAAGAATACAGTTGAATCCACTCTGTGTCTCTGTTTTGTGAGAGAGCAGCTGATAAAATACTGAGTTAAAACTGAAGTAACTAAAGAACTGTAGGTTATAAACAGTAAACACTTTACTTAGAGTTAGAGTTAGTGGAATTAGTTAATTAATGTAACAAATGTTTCATTTGGTAACAACAAACATCAGCCTGAAATGTAAACATGCAATAATTCTCATATAAATGTGGAATCATCTGCTGCAGAAAGTCCACAACAAAGTTTCACTATTTCATTTTCTTTGATACAAACATCAATGATCGGCTGTTTTATCATATTATTTATATTTTTTTTTATGAAATGATCATTTATGAGGTGTTTGAAAGATTTACTACCTCAGACATTTGAACACTGTAAAAAGGTTTTTTTCTTTTTTGTAGTTCTTGTTCCTGTAAATGTAGACCACATGTAAAGATTATGTTTGACAGCTCATGAAAATCAAATCACCAGTATAATCAAAATTTTTGAATTTCTCAAGACCGATAAAAAAAAATATTTACAAAACAGAAATGTCCAACTCTTGAAAAGGTTGCTCATTTAAGAACTCGATGCTTGTTTGGGGCTGCTATTGAGGTGTTATCAAAAAGTTAGTGTGACAGCAGCTTGACTGATTTGTTGGGTGTTTCTTGTACATGTTGTATTTTGGGCCCAAAAATGCAGCCAGACACATTATGTATATTTTGAAGGTTCATTATAAAAGCAAACTGTGTAACTAAATGCTGATGGACTTGGTTGTAGAACATAGCTGACAGGACCAGGTGAGTAAAACAAATGGGTGGCTCATTTACTTACAGTTCATAATCTTCTCCTAAAACACTGAGCCAAGCAACACAATCTAAAATCCAAATAAAAAACACAAGCCAGAGAGTTAAGAGCCAAGATGAGGCAACAGAGTCCCAGAAAGGCAGATATGAGCAGGAAAACAGCATTAAACAAAGGTAGAAAGGGTAGCCAGGATGTCACATTAACAGGACTGGAGAGTCTTCCACATGAACAAGGACAGACAATCTCGCAAAGATGAGTGTGTTAAATAAGGTAAGGACAGGTGGAAACATACAAGGTGATTGGGCAGGAGGGGAAAAGTGACCATGAATACATGCTGGCAAACAGGTAGTGGTTCTGACAGAATCATGAGATATCTTCCTATTGACAAAGGAGTTTCTATGTGGTTTTATGCTCAGCAAACCTGTTGGTGGTAGTTCTGACACAGTGGACTGGTGCTGTGTCCTACTGGAACAGGAAACAAGCATCTCTATAAAGCTTTTTACCAGATGGAAGCATGAAGTGCTGTAAAATCTCCTGGTAAACCACTTCGTTGACATTGGACCGACACCAACAGATGACATGGCACCTGTGACTTGTTCCTCTCCACACTTCCTCCAAACTCTGGCACCTTGATTTCCAAATGAAAAGCAAAATTGACTTTGGATCCCTGAGAAATGAGACACTTATTTTTCTCCTCAGCTCAGGTTTGTTTGTTTGACTCTGGTTCGGGAGGGCTAGATACTAGGAATACAACAGCCGTGGACTTCTTCCTGGATGCTGCCAAATAGTAACTGAGGCTGTTTTCATCCCTGTTGCTTGTGCACAATTTACTACAACATCTTTCCCTTCCTGTCAGCTTTCCTGTTTGCTCCAGTGTGGTTATTTGAATTGATCACTGAAGAACAGCAGCAGGACACTCACACAATCAGGATAAAAGAAATTTAAGACACCCATTACACTTACATCAATTTGCTGAATCAGCAGAAGGTTGAGTGGATGATGTGCAAGTCACTTTTTTTTTTTTAATAATCACAAAACCACCGCTAAGGACAAGAAGAACAAGCAACACACAAATAACTACCACTGCAACTCCTCCTTTACTAGGACCTCCACCTGTCTCTTCACCTGTGGGACCTGTAGAGGAAGAAGTAGATGTGAGTAGGGAGGTGTCATCAACAACATCTTTAGAAAACACTAACATCTGGTCTGTGATGTTTCTCTCTCTTATGATAAACCAGGAAGCAGATTTACTTCAAACTCACCTGAGTTTTCAACCTTCAGCACAACGTTGCTGGTGAACTCTAATCTTTCTGTCTGGATGCCTCTTGTTTTCGTATTGCCCATTATAATTCGACAGCTGTATGTTCCAGCATCACTGTTGTTGACATTCTTCACAATCACAGACACGTCTCCGTTCTTCATCTGTGGATCTCTCAGCTCTACTCGACCATGAAAATGTTCATGCTGAAAATCCTCATATACCAGGTTGTCCCTGAAGTAGAACACATATCCCGGGTGCAGGTCGAGTCGGCTCCACTCCAACAAGTCGATGGTAGCATTTCCGGTCCCCCAGCACTGGAGAGTGACGTCATCTCCGGGTTTTGCTTTAATCTCTTTCAGATCTGAACAAAAAAATAAATGAAAAAAGAACAAAATAAAGACAGAAAGCAAACATCAAAAAATTCTGTTCAACAGCATCTCTCACTTCATCAAATATCTTCCATAGTGGTTTGTTCACATAATGACAAATTATATAAAATAATAATTTAGGCTCTAATTTCTTGCAGTTAATTATAGTTCCCTGTAATATGTGGTGGAAATTAAATCTCATTGTCTTCTCTACTAAAGTGTTCCATGTGATTCTGAAACCTATGTTCCCCTGTAAATAGCCACATTTTCAGATCTGAACTCTGGATCTGTTTAATTCTTCAACTCAGTGAAAACAAATAAAAACGTAAACCTCATATAGGAGCAAAGGAAGCTTCAGTAACATAAAAATCATATGGTGTTATTCAAAAAGAATGAACTGAATTCGAAGAACTATTTCTCAGTCCTCAAGCATCTTCACAGAATGAGTCACAACCTGAACCGGGCCATAAGACTGGTGAAGTGCACACATAGCGAGAAAATCCAGGACTTCTTACATGACCCAGCAAACACCAGGCGTATGTAGCAGGGAATCCAAGCGATTATTGGAAAGCTGCTCCTCCACTCTTAGAAGACACAACTTCTCTAAACAACCTCAACAATTATTTTGTTAGGTTTGAAGCAAATAGTATCCACCCAGCAAGGAAAGCCACTCCTCAGCCTGATGATGAGGTTCTCAGTCTGAACAGGACGGATGTCAGGGGAACCTTGAGGAAGGTCAAGGTCTGGAAAGCAGGGAGCTCGGAGAATGTGCTGTCCAGCTGACTCCAGTCCTCACTGACCTTTTCAGCATCTCACTGAATCAGGCTGTTGTATCAACATGTTACAAGACTGCTGCCATCAGATCTGTTGCCAAAAAAGCGTCCATCACAGGTCCAAATGATTACCTAGCACTCACCTCAATCATGATGAAGTGCTTTGAGAAGCTGGTGAAGAACCACCTAGTCTCTAAATTCCCATCTATATTTGACCCATATCAGTTTGCTTATCGACCAAATCGCTCCACAGAAGGTGCAATTTCCACTCACACACCTCATCAACAACTCTGCAGTGGAGGTCATCAGCAGCACTAAGTTCCTGGTGGTGCAGATAACAGACTCTCTGTCTTGGCCCCCTCACATTGAAACCCAGGTGAAAAAAAACACAGCAGCGTCTCCACTTTCTGCGCCGGATGAGGTGAGCACACCTTCCTCCTCCCATCCTCACCACTTTTTACACAGGCACAATAGAGAGCATATTGACGAGCTGCATCTCTGTGTGGTCAGGTCCCTGCAGCAAAGCAGACTGGAAGTCTCTCCTAAGAGTGGTGAGGAGGGCAGAGAAAATCACTGGAAATCCTCTGCCTCCAATCCAGGTCACTGCACCCAGACACTGCCCCACCAAGGAAAACAATATTTTAAAAGATCCATCCTCATCAGGGACTGTTCTCTCTGCTGGCCTCTGGAGAGAGATACAGGAGCATTTGAAGCAGAACAACCAGATTCTGCAACAGCTTTTTCCCCACGGTCATCAGACTCCTGAACACACTTTGACCAGCTCCATAAATCCAATAGTATCTTTTTACTTCACTCAGCTTGAGTGGTTATCTCTGTCATTAGCTGTTCACATTATTTATTAATATGTGTGTTTATTATTGCACACAGAACTTGTTTTACTACTTTCAGACTATTTTCTCTTGACATCTGAGTCAATGAAACGACTTCTCGTTCTTTTTGTGCGCTGTATGGTGTAAGAATGTGAATGACAAAATAAAAGTCTATCTATCTGAAAGAGTGGGTTTCTGCGTTTATATTTCGTGTCCCGCAAGTGCTCAATTTGACCACAGCACGGCAACATCAAAAGGCTTGTTCCTGGACTTATGATATTAATATATTTCTTTTGCAGATTTTAAATTCAGCTTTGCTTTACAGTTTCCCAAATCATAGAATATAGCACCTGGCGTCATAAAACGGTGTGTGGTGCTTTGTAGACTACAACACAGAAATATTAAGAAAGTTTTTGCGTTAAATTAAATCTGCTCGTTTCATTAAAAAAAAAAGAACGAATCCAGAAGCACATCATATTGTGAGTAACGTTAACCAGTCTCCAGGGAGAAGCCTGGATTCCCAAGGAGCGTGGGAACAAGGTTACAACAAACCGACCATATAAAAGTGATCTTACTCTTACCTTCAGATGTTAAAGAGGCCAGCAAACAAATGAAAAATGTCACTTTCACGGCGAGCATCGTTTAATATAATACGAATCATAACATTATATTAAAAATAAGCAGGAAGAGGACGAAAGTCAGCGGGTCCCCCTTCTCCATGTGCTCTATGTAGGCAGGGCAGTAGGGTTGAGTGCATGGATCCATCAGAAATTAAACCTCCCATAATAAACTTATTTATGTAAAGAGCAGGGATATACAAACCTTTTTAAAGATGGACAGATTTGATGATCAAATGAGCAGCTGTTTCTGCAGCCATATTAAAGAAACGTCTATAAACTGCTTGATGGTTTATAGAAGTTTCTTTCAACATTAAAGAGCAAATAAAATCTCAAAGATATCTGAATTACATTTTTTTCTACTAAAATATTTTGAGACTAAAATGGTAGCTTGGGGCCTCCTAGTGGCCGCCGAGCCCAATGCATCTGCATAGTCCCCAAGAAAAGTTTCTGATTGTAGAGGTGTTTTAAGTAGTAAAAAAAGATAAGATGTTTATTAATTCTAATACTATGATCTCATATAACTGTAGTAAGTATAAGGGTTTGATTGAATCAGTATATTTGTTTCCTGGAAACATCCTTTTTTAATTGTTGCTCTGAACTTAATCTTCTCCAGAAACAGATCAGCTGTGCAGCATTAACAGGTTGCATTAGTTAAACTTAATAGACATGATGATGTCTTTGATGCTCCACCATGTCCCTCTTTTCCAAATCCCAAAATCCAGTAGACCACTTGATAAAGACTAAAAATATTTACTCAGACACAAAAATGGGTACAGGACACGTAGATCCAGAGTGATCAAGTTCAAATAAGATGCAGAGAAATTGAGAGGTCAAAAAACTGTGTGGCTCCACTTTCCTCTCACCTCACTTCGCGTCTCTGCCTGACTATCAAAATAAAAACATGCATATAGTACAAGTAACAATGTCTTCCTAACATACATGATGTTTGAAATAATCCACAGACATTTTAAGTGCAAGAACTCAAACAATGATCTTATTACTTATATTGCAGTATTCTTAATATGTCAACGTGTAAATATTGTAATTCTTCCAATATAAGTTTAAAAAGGTTTTAAAAAAAATGACACTTCATGTGAAATCAATAGACTGCACTTGGCCTCCTTCATTGTTACTTTGACATTTGTCAGTGGCAAGTAAAAAGTGACAGAGAAACACACTTCATGATAACAATGTTAGATAGTTGGTCACTGGCTGTTTCTCTGATCACAATAAATGATGAAACCTTAAAACATTAAACTATTTGTTTCTCTATTTGTCAGTAAACCAGTGAGACCACTAGCAATAAGCAGAGGATGAAGAACAATAATAACGACCTTTATTCCAATAAATACACCACTGTTTCCTCCATCATAGTCTCCTCCATCATAGTCTCCTCCCTCCTTGTCTCCTCCCTCCTTGTCTCCTCCCTCCTCTGTGTGACCTGTAGAAGAAGAAGTGTGTGTAAGTAGTGAGGTGTCAGGTAGGTGATGAATCATTTCCTCTTCAAACTCCTGTCAGACATTATCTACTGCACTTTGATC
>JAUYWH010000253.1:0-11457 GCA_034779795.1 Ctenopoma multispine
ACTTTGTAGAAACTGCTGCTATGAGTGATGTGATCAAAGTGCAGTAGATAATGTCTGACAGGAGTTTGAAGAGGAAAGACGGGGGGGGGGGGTTGTTGTTAGCTACATGGTCACTTATATTGTATACTGGCTTGTGTAGCCTGCGTATCTTCACAAATGATCACTACAGATACAGAAGATGTAATCCTGTGTATAACCAAAGGAGAAACATCAAATAAACTCTTTACTCTGTTTCAAACTTTCAACACCACAAAAATAGAGTTAAAAATACTGATTGAGCTTTCTGACATCTACAAACCTGCTATTTATGACTCTTCTTTTGTTGTGATCTCATCATCAGCCTCTGTCACGACAGCTTCTGTTTATGTTGTGAAGAACATATTCTTTGAGGATCAGGCTCTTTTCTGCCCCCTCGTGGATAAACTTTTAAATCTTCCAGAATCACACAAATAATATCAAACAATAACACACGTGACGCTGTCATTATTTACATATACACACTGTCAAACAGCAAGTTCACACTGAGTCTTCATCTGTGTCCTGCTGCAGTTTATTTTTCTGACCAGTTTAACATCCAGACTGGAACCAGCAGACAGAGATCAGCTCTGACTGATGTTCTCAACATGCGGTGTTATGAGTTCATTAAGAGCTTCCTCTCAAAGCTGAAGATCTAAGTAAAAAACGTTAGTCTGAATCAGATTGAGCAGTGAAAATGAACTTGACGTCAACAAATCTACAGCCTGTATGGTCCAGTCTACACGGCTCTGACTTTGAAACAGACTGGTGTGGTTGTAGCTGGGTTGACTGTCACATCCTTCAGAATTCAAGACACATCTTCATTCAGCTCCACCAGGTTCTTAGAATAATTATGTGGGTATCCTGGATCAGACTCCCTCACCACCTGTCTGGTCCGCTCCACAGCTACAACGCTGGTTTTGCCTGGAGCTTGACATGGCAGAATGTGTCCAGGTTCAGCTGTTATGTTTTTCTCGACTGAAACAATACATATGATGGATTCTGAGCCTCGAGTCATGTCCCTAATGTTTAAGGAGCTTGTGATCCACAAAGTGGGAAAACTGGAGGAACAGGTCAACGACTTCACTTTCCCAATTCAGCAGTCTGCAAGTTCCTTAACCCTGCTGTTGAATGAATAATGAATTAATTCTTCTACAATGAACTTGGGTTTTTTATTTGCTTCATTTACTGGAGATACATAACATAGATCTAATTAACATTTTTTGATAACTTCCAGGATAATTTCCAATTAAGGTTTTCATAGCAGTTACTCTAAACAAAAAATTACTTTTAATAAATTCCGTCTTATAGAACCAACAGTTTCTATCGGTTTTCAAGTTAGTATTTTACTTGATAATAACCCTCAGTGAAAGTCTTTACTTTACTTTACTACAGACGTTTTCTTTTATCCAAAGCAACTTACAAAGGAGAAGACACCAGCAATTACCATTTCGGTTTGTGTAAATTCTGAGTTACTACAACAAAGAGCCCCGATAAGGCCCAACTCGTCAGGACAAAGAACATGCTTAGGAATTGTTTAGCGCTAGACAGTTCTGTGAATGTGTGTGTGTGTGTGTTAGACTCACTTGAAGTACTTTTAAACAAGTGAGTTTTCAAATGTTTTTTAAAGGTGGTGATAGGAGCAGGCAGTCGAATGGAGCAGGGCAAGTTGTTCCACCAGCCAGAGACAACAAAGGAGAATAACAGTAATGTTGCTTTGCGAGGACCTGTTTGGATTTTTAAAGGTAAGTAAGCTTGTTGTTCAGTGATTCAGCCTGATGAATCAGCAGTGGACCACTTGTGGTGGAAGATACCTTCTTCTCTGAAATATTCTCTATTAGAAGTACCTGTAAACCATCTGTAGTGTGAGACAGTAGTTTAAAAATAGTAATTTTGGCAAGTGCTGATTTTTTACTGTATGTATATCGGTAGTACTATGCCTTGAAATATTTAAACTACTGCCACCTGCTGCTGTTATGTCCTATTGACACTTTTTGGTCTAGAGAAAGGTGGTGCAGTAGGTGGTGGCACACCATGCATGTCACCAACTGTAGATTTAAGATCCTTAAGGGGAGAACGAAGGGGGTTCTTTGTAGCTTTAGTTATTTATTTTTAGACTTTATTCACTAGCTTGACAATGACAGAGCAGACAGGAAACAAGGAAAGAGAGAGAGAGGATGTTACATGCAACAAAGGTCCACAGCCGTACTTGAAGCAGGGACGTTGCAGTTACATGATATGTGCATGAACCATCAGGCTGCCAGTGCATGCAAATATCTTTAGAGATAAGAGTATTAAAAACAGATTGATAATACCAGCAAGAATTACAAAAGTTGTTGTTTAACAGCAAAGCATCTTCACACCTGATACGTTCTGATGTTTCTTTTCCAGTTCCTTAAAGTGTAGTTAAAAAGTTTCTCACTGTGTTTTTTTTTAGCTGAAGACAGTGTGGTACTCTGTAGACACTGTGGTGAAGCTGAATGAGACTCAAGCTGCTCTGTGGACGCGTTTCCTGTTCATAGAAATATGTTGAATGTGGTTCTGCATGTTTGTCTGAAATAAAAAAGAAAGATTATTTTCTTTTTTTGTTCATCAAGTATCATGTTATCATTGAGATTAGTGACAGTTGTACTGACTGCACACATACAAGATGCATAAAAATGTGGAAACCAGAATCTGAATCTAAATTCTGAATGTGGATCTGATTTTTCTCTGATTTGTCTCTATATGTCAGCCCTGTCATAGACTGCCAACTTGTCCAGGGTGTAGCCCGTCCCTCGTCCAATGACAATGACACCAGCAGTGCTGCATCATTGTCACATTATCAATTTGATTCTTACAAACTGCTGATACTGATCCTTCAGATTGGACTATTTCTAATGTGCATATCTTCTCATTTTTGTTATTCAGTTGAAGTTTACTCAGCTGTGAAAAGAACCGAAGACAAATAATCATTATAATAAACAAAGATGACAGGATCAGTAGCTTTTCTTTGTCTCCATCAAGAACCAGCATTAGAACAAAAGTCTGCAGCCACAGAGGAAGAAGATACAGCCACTTTCCAAAGCGTTCGAACGACAAAGTTAATTCAGATTTGTTTGCATCTACTGAGGATCTAAAGATGGTTCAAGACTCAGTTTAAATTGATTGACTGAGATACAGTATGAGTAAATGTGTTTTATTCATGTTGTTTGCTATTGATCAGTAGTTTAGTGCATTTTGTTGATCTCAGTCTGTGAAATAATTTTTCACCTTCACAAACAAAGAAGATCTGCACTGCAGCAGTGGGAGGTTGAAAGAAACAAACCATGTTTGGAAATGAAAGGATCTGATTTTAATTTTGATTTGTTTTATTTTAATCAGTTTGTTTCTGCTGGAGAAAAACATGTACACTGACTAAATTAGTTTTTGTCAGTATTTAGACAATCATTATCTCAGTAAATTAAAATGTCTTTGTTGCATTTGAATGTACAACTGAGAGTTTATGGTGACTGTCTCACAGCCAGCACATAAAGCACCTCTGCAAAAACCACATAAATCTTTCCGGTAAGTGATGCATGCAGGGGACTATACTGACATACTTTCTGTATGCTGAGGCATTTCAGTTGTTCAGTTGTAGTAACGTTTGAGTATCCTGCATTAACAACGAGTCTGATTGGGTTAATATGATAAGTGAAGCAATCCTCCTTGTCACTAAGTCAAAGGTAAGACTTGATTTCAGGATTTAAACAGCACATATCAAATTTAAAACTTGTCATTGTGCCTGGGATTAAAGGGAGAATGTTTATTGATATGTACCGTAACCACTCAGCGTGCTGCGTGTGGTAGTAGTGTGTGCTCCAGAAGATTAAAACTTTAGAACACAGCATAAAAAGTATGATAAGAAACAAACTTTAAATTGAGTATTGAATTTAAAAATAATTTGACAACAGCAGCGTGGCTGTTAAGGTTCAAGATTTATTCAGTATTTTTTAATGCCACAACGAAATAGTTTTGTCTTGAGACTAGATCTTGTACTGTTGCTCTAGAAAATAATCACCACCAAACAAAAACCCACAATCAGTTAATTAAAAAAAAAGTCTATGTAGGATTTTTACCTGCAAAACTTTCCTGCAGCCAAGAAAAATAACTTTAATCTTTGTGACATAATGTGGTCTTTTACAAAGAGTATTAGATGAGATTAATTTTAGTATTAGCTAGCTGCCCAAAAGTTGGAAGGCAAGTCACAGCTCCACACTGGTAATTGAGAGGGATCTGGCTCAGTGTGGCATTAGAGTCCGAGTGGTGGTGTCTGTGTTTTTGATTTACTGTAAGTAATTTCCTACTTGTTTTATGTTGGACCACGTACGTATATATGTGCCAGAGTTGGATAATAATAATGAATAATTTATTGATCTATTTATTGGGAAATTGTTGTTTGGACAGTTGCTAGACCTGCATCAGCACTACTTTCGGTGTCTTGTCACCTCGGATATGCAGCTTATCAGGACTGAGAATCTAACCATTCACCCCTGGGTTGGAAAACGACTGCTCTTCCCACTGAGCTCACATATGAGTGTGAAGTTATTAAAGTTTGTTATATGTTAGTGACATTTTTTGCATTTCTGATTAATAATTCACTGAATTTTAAAGGTATATTTTTGTACAAAAAACAGAGCATTGTGTAAACCGAGCTCTGCTGCATCTCTGCTATAAACTCTGAGCTCTGTAAACCAGACATGTAACATGTAAACCAGACAAAACAATGTCACAACAAAAGACAAATCCTTCACAGACCGAGAAAAGAAAGAGAAAAAAGAAGAAGACAAGAGAAACAACAAGATTAAGGTAAGTTTCTTTAAGTTAGGGCAGTGCCTGAATATCTTTGACCTTTTTATCCATCTAGTTGAGTGAACCGTAATTAGCAGCTAGTTAATAAAAGCTGCTAAATTAAATATTCTTCTCTGTAGCTAGTGGATTAGATAGATTACTGTTCAAGGTAACAGAGCTTTAACTTTGTGTGCCTCTCTCATTGGCTCTTGTTTCTCTGCCACTGCCCCTGCATAAATCCCAGTATCCTCCTGCCACAATCTGCCCCAAGGACTTGAATCGACGTCCCAGCGATGGATCCTAAAGCCAGGGCCTATGAAACCTGGGGCTGCTGACATGGTTCTGGTCTGGTCTGGTTCTTATCTGGGGGATGGAGGACTTTGGGAGGTGATGGAGGTTACGATGTTGTCCTGCTGTAGCTCTTAGTGAACGACGTGGTCCCTCTATATCAGACCCATTTACCATATCTGTTTGGATGCTTACTGGTAGGGCAGAGTCAAGTCTATGCCGGCTTTTTGTTCCGGAGCCCTGCTGGACCATGTCTACAATGATTGTGGTCTGAGAAGATGGGTCATCATCAGCATCGTCAATACCTTCGAAAAGATCATTTGGGACACCTGGATCAACTGTCATGTTTTGTTTACCTGATACAAGGCGGAGCTCTGAGCTATGAATTTGCTTCCCTCTCCATCCACACGAGTAATTGTGTCCTCCGCTTTCTGGGCATTGCACCACTTTATACACCACAGGGCTCCAATGATCCTGTATCTTATGGCGCCCCCGGTGACTGTGGTCCCGACACAATACAATAGCACATCTGGTTTAACTCTTACATCATGCTGCCTTGCTCTACGGTCAGCAGCTGCTTGAAGCTTCTGTCTTGCACTTTGATAAATCCGGTCCAATTCATCCTGGTGATTAGTTGCCCACTCGACAGCTGATGTTAGTTCTCGCTGTCCTGCAACACCCAATAAGAAGTCAATGGGCAACCATGGTTCTTGTCCAAACATCAGCATGTATGGTGAATGCCCTGTGGACTGGTGTTTGGTAGTGTTTTAGGCAAACAGTACTTGAGGCAAATGTACTGCCCATTGCTTTTTCTTATCATGTGGCAGGGTTCAAAGCAGATCATGCAGGGTTCTATTAGATCACATTGTCCGTTGCCTTGTGGTCGATATGGCGTTGTCCTAGTTTTTGAAATATTATAGATGCCACATCGATGCTGTATTAGCTTCAAAACAACGACCTTGATCGGAATGTATTTGGCGGGGGATTCCAAAAACATAAAACCAATTTTTTACAAGTGCCTCAGCTACTGTTGCTGCCGTTTGGTCTCTAGTTGGAACTGCTTGAACATATTTAGAGAACACATCAGTCATCATCAAAACATTTTCTCTGCCATCAGATGATGGCTCTAACACTGTAAAATCTATGGCTAAAATGTAATTAGGCTTAGAAGCTAATAAATGACCCATAAAGCTACTTGGTTGGGAATGGATATCTTTGGACATAATGCAGCGTTCACAAGCCCTGCAATATGTTTCGATGGGGTTTCTCATACCTGGTATGAGGTACCCCTTGGTGACCATGATTATCATGAAGACTATAGAGAACTTCATGTTGTAACTTTTGTGGAAGTAGGAGTTGATACTAAACTGATCCTCCCTCAGGTGGCTTTACTTGCCGAGAGGATTCCCTCCTTTTCCGTTATCCTGCCCCAGTCTCTCACTAACCTTAAAACGAGTGGTGAAGCTTCCTTTCTTTCGTTCCTATCTGGTCGTTGCTGCCTGTTCCAGAAAACACGAGCATGCACAGCATCCCTAAGCTCTTCTGAGAGGATGGAGGTTGGGCTAAAAGCCATTATCTGCTCTGTCCTCCCATTTTGCCTTGAAAAAGAATCTCCATTGGTATGTACTCCTGGCTGGTTTATACCTTAATTCCAAATCAAAATGCGCCAATTCAGAGGCCCATCTTTGTTCTGTTGCTCCCAATTTGGCTGTCTGGAAGTGACTGAGTGGATTGGTATGAGTATACACAATGCATTTTTGCCCCTATAAGTACTCTCTGAATTTATCAGTAACAGCCCACTTAAGTGCTTAAAATTATAGCTTCATTGAGCTGTAGTTCTGCATGTTCCTCTCAGTTTTCCTCAGACTTCTGCTAGCAAATGCCACAGGGTGGATTTTTCCTTTCCATTCCTGTGACAAGACTGCTCCCAATCAATCGTAACTAGCATCAATGTCCAAAATAAAAGGCTGCCTGGAGTTTAGGGGGGATGCAATTTAGGAAAACCCAGGAACAAATTGCCTATTGTAGCTGGCAAACCCAAGGAAGGACATTAGCTCTTTTATGTTCTCTGGACATTTCCATTGAGCAACTGCAGCAATCTTATCTGGGTCCGTAGCCACTCCCTCTGCAGACACCACATGGCCAAGGTACTTGACTTGCAGCTGAAAGAAACAGCACTTGTTCAACTTAACTTTGAAGTTCTGTTACCGCAGCCATTGCAACACAAGCTCCAGCCTCTGCAAATGCTGTTCAACAGAAGTTTAAAAAATTATTACATCATCCAAATACAGGAGCAATGATTGGAAACTCTGATCTCCAACTTTCCATTAACCTTTGGAATGTACTGGGCGCATTGCAAAGGCCAAAGGCCATTCGATTGAATTCGAACAGGCCAAACGGTGTGCAAAAGGCTGTTTTTTGTTTTTCTGCTTCAGTTACAGGTACCTGATTATACCCACTAGCCAAATCTAAGGTAAAAAACAATTTAGCCCCTGTAAGGGCATCAAGTGACTCCTCAATTCTAGGCAGTGGGTAGGCATCTTTGCATGTCTTAGCATTAAGTTGCCTATAATCTACACACATCCGCAGAGTGCCATCCTTTTTTTTGAACAAGGACCAGTGGCGCTTCGTAAAGACTGCAACTTTCTCGGATCACCTGTGACTTTAATAGCTGTTTGATATGTTCTTTAACTATCTCAAACTGAGAAGGAGGCGATAGCGTTGTTTAGTTGGCACATCACCTATTAATGGGATTTGATGTTCAATCAGTGTTGTATAGCCCATATCATTATCCCCTGTTAAGAATACATCCCTATACTTTGTGAGCAGATCTCTTGCTTTGATTTTTTCCTGGGGGTCTAAGTTCGGTTGGATCCGATTCCAGACATGGATCCCCAGTGTCCCCAGACAGCTGGTGTTAGTTCAAACATTGTTACAACACCACAAAAGGCTTTTTACCACCATGTAGGCCTTTTAAAATGTCAATTATCTTATGAGGATTTTCTCTTTCTCTGCTTGAATTCACTACAAGGTTCTCCTCCCAAGTGATCATAGATGAAAATTGTCACCATAAAATTTCGGACATCTCCTTTCTTATGGGATATAAACAGTTCTTTCAAACCTAGGGGCTGTAGCAGGGGGATTAGGAGCAACAGGGCTACTAGCAGCTTGCTTTAACTGCTCATTCTCCACCTGTAGAGCTCTTAGCTGCTCGCGCAGGGCTCCCAATGTTTCCTCCATTTGCATTTTCAGTCACTTTAAAATTGTTAATTAAAAAGTGGTTGCTTCTTCCTCTGGCCTTTATCTGTGTAGGAAACAGACCTGGGAACCTCTTCATTCTTCTGCACTGACTACCGTTTAATACCACTATTCTAAAACACTAAACATAGCCAATTAATATTAACCACACTGACTGTTATCCCACCACTGCCAATTACGCCAAGTGTAACCTTGAGGGGGGGTATAGTAGATTACACACACCCCACCATTAACAATACAAATCAACACAGGGTCTTCAATAAAGAGGCCACAACAGTCAGTGTGGGTTAACTGCCATAATTTATTAAAAACACTAAAACCTAACTAAGAGGGAAAGAGAAGAGGCCAACCACCCACTGGCAGGGGGCTGGGAGTATTCTAACCGTGCATCAACAGTAACAAAAAGCAGACATCAAAACAACAAAAAAATGACACGGGCATACAAACACAAAACATGCAACTATAAAGGTGAGTGAACTCCCAAACACCACCCACACCCGTGGATGGAGGCCACCACCAGCCGCAGTACTATAAAGCAAGGAAGACAGATTAGAATCCATTAAAACTAAACAATAAAACTACAAAAACTCTAAAAACAATAACCTAAAACAATAGTAACTAAAAAGACGGTAGTCAGTGCTTCGCCTGTAAACAGACAAAGCACACTATTAAAACAAGATAAAACCAACATAAAATTCTAATTAAGCTAAAACATACCTCTGAGCAGGTAGCAAACCTGCACAGCTTGTTAATCTGTAAGAAGTTATGGCAGACCCACTCATTATTTAGAACACTAAAACATCATACTCTTACAATCACAAAATACACTAAAATACTACACAGGAACTACCAACACCACCAGCACACACAGTTCAGTCTGTCATCAGGCTGCTTGACAGACCTGTTTGTCCTCAGACTAATAAGGAGTTGTGTGCCTCTCTTATTGGCTCTTGTTTCTCTGCCACTGTCCCTGCATAAATCCCAGTATCCTCCTGCCACACTTTAATTAGGCTGATTCTCAATTGAATGCATCACGTTTTTAAAAAGGTTTTGGCATAAAAAACTTTCATAGTAAACAGTTAATTTCTAATTACAAAGGTCACCGTGTTAATAAGCTAGTTAATAACCAGAGACTCTTCTCTTTAGCCAGAAGGTTAGATAGATTACTATTCAAGCAAATACTGAGCTTTAACTTTGATCAAGCTGTTTAAAAAAGGTTTTAAGCATCAAACGTGTGTTTGCTCAACATGTGTTAGCATCAGCGAATTAGTTCTAGATTAAGATATGATGTTTACTGCAGAGCATAAGATGAACAGAGTCTTTCTACATGAAAATGCTCATAAGTTCTATGAAGCCTCCTCACAAGTCACTGAATTAGCCCAGGGCCAGTCCAGGCTCAGCCGTAGCTACAGCAAAACTCTTTTGAAAATCTCAAGCAACGGCATATTTTCCATGACCTTTATCACTGTGGATTACAATATAAGGACAACCAGAATTTATAACATCTAGGTGTATTTGTAATGAGAAATTAGAAAATGAAATAAGTTTATAGTAGGTGTGTGAATGATCATTAATCAGCATTATCGACAGTAACAGAAGGCTCTGAAAATCTTATTTGGCTTCGGACCGTATGGAGACTTGGGTCAGCCCTGGCACCTATTTTGGTTGGTAAACTAATGATTATATATTGTTTACTTCTATTCTTTACTTGAACTTTGTAACTCCACATCCACCCACATATCTACCTGTTCATCTGTTCTCTTCATCATCACCTCATCATTATCAACAAAGTCAGTAATAAAATGGACTTAAATATAAAGAGGTCTCCAGTCTTATGTCCTGTGTGACACACAGTGGTGAACGTCGCCTATCCACCAGCTCTCCTAAAGTTTTAGTCCTTCAAGCTATAGTGGACGCTAACCCATGATTCACCATGCAGTCAGGACAAAGCGGCTCATCATCGCACCTATTCGACTTGGGGACAATGCCGGAGGGGGTCCTGTTTGTGTGGGTCCACATGACTAGAATGAAGAGGAAATGTACAGAATGGAGGGAGTTATCAAGATGACACCCTTCACCTCTCTATTTGACCCGACGAATGGTTACTACGTAGAAGAGTGCGTTTGATCTCCAGAAGAGGCCATCTACAGCCATGCATCACCTGGTCCTAGACTACAAACTGATAAAATGCCTCCTCCATCTGCTAAACCCTTTGCTCCACCCATTGGAGCTTACCAGAGCTACCTCAGGCAAATGGCCCACCAGTATCTCAACCCTCCTATAGCTCTTTAGCCAAGATCAGGCATTCAGTCATTGAGATGTGTGTGAAGTTGCCCAATTAAAGATAATTCTGGCTGTTATCCTCTTTTCAAATACCAGACTTTGGTGGATCACCAAAGTCAGAACTGTGGCTGACTCATAGCTTAGTTTTGCTTCTCCTTATTCTGACACCATGGAGGCCCTTAATAAGAAGTGCGGACAGCCCCACCAGACAACTCTGAACAGGATAGTCAGTGATACTGTGACTCACCAGAAATTCAATTCAACGGGACACAGCAAATTTCGAGATGTTTAGAAATGTGTATCCCATGTATCCTTCCTACTGAGTAGGCTATCATCAGAGAAAAGAGCAGATTTCTGGCACAACGTTTTGTAATCCTAATGCTGTTGATGCACCTCTGGACATCTCTGAATGGCTGCAGTATGAGGCTTGGTGTCATGAATATGATCATTTCCTCAGGTAAGTACCATGAATTGAACACCAGAGAATGTTAGGGGACAGATAAGGAGGAGATCTGTCTGGTCAGTATTACCACTAAAGTGCTGTAACAAGACCGACCCCAGAGTTCTTCTGAAAGTGGTTTGTGTGACCTTACATCATAGGAACCAAAGCTTGACAATGTTCACAATGTTGACAATTACAATGTAGCCTAAATTTGGACGGTAAGTCTTCTCAAATGTTACTTTGTGCTTAGTTTCATGGTGAAGTTTCACTTTCCAGACCGCGCCTTCTTCAGTAAAAACCCGCCCTACTCTGCCTGTGATTGGCTGATTCTTGCCCTCAACTTGGCCGATCTCAGGCTTCAT
>JAUYWH010000254.1:0-11452 GCA_034779795.1 Ctenopoma multispine
GTGTTCAACCTGGTGGATGTGTGAATTGGGCCTGATTTTCCTGGGGATGGATGAAAGGGCAGCATTGTAGGTTGAAGGTAAGTTATGTCTGAGCCCTCCACCTTTGTTAAGTGAGGTGTTGTTAATTTGCACATGTAAGGCTTCTCTCACTCCTCAATCAAACCATCTATCCTCTCTATCCAGTATCTGTACATTTTGGTCCATGAATGAGTGACCTTTGTCCTTTGTGGAAGGTAATGATCCGCTGGAGGTTAAACACGGTGTCTCCCTCTGCTGGAGACAGAGCAACAAACCACTGAGGGCAGTAACTCTCCTGTCTGCTTCCCAAAGACTTTCCCTCCCTCCACAGCTGTGTATTTTCTGTGTGATTTAAACACAGAAATGTGTTTAGACCTGTGTTGTTCTGCAGTTTTGTGACAGTGTGACTCATGGCAATTTATTGCCCTAGCCACATCAGCAGTCCTCGTGCCTCCCTGCAGCATGCCTAATGCACGTTCACACAGATGGGCATCTTTCTTTGGGTGTTTTTCACAGCCGGTAGACAAGTCTCTTTAGTGTCCTGCGTTTTTAGAACTGTGACATTAAATGCCTACTTTCTGTAAGCTGTTAAGGTCTTAACGACCATTCCACAGGTGCATGTTAATTAATTGATTATGGTTAATTGAACATGCATGGAAAACATTGTTTAAACCCTTTACAATGAAGATCTGTAAAGTTATTTGGATTTTTACAACATTATTGTTGAAATACACAGTCCTGAAAAAGGGACGTTTCTTTTTTTGCTGAGTTTAGTTATAAAAACAAAAAAAAATCATCTTCATGATTAGTTTCTTGTATTAGAAATAACTTGTAATTAATTGTGTAACTAGAAATACTGAGTAACTTTATTCAGTGTTTTGGTATACTGTTGACCATAAATGCATAGGTATATGTGTCAATGCAACTCCCTTCACTCTATAGAGGCTCTGTGAGTCTTTATAATCTCTAAAAAATCTCTAATCATGCTGAAATCAGCCATCTTATATCATTTTGTTTAAAGGATGTCCAATTCAAAGGAGTCAGAGTTCACCTGCAGACACATGAGGCCAAACATCTATGAGGCCGGATCAGTCTCAAAATTAATAAACTCACACTGGGTTTTTCACGAATGCACATGCTCTGGTTCGTAGTCGTTTTTCAGATTTGGAAATGCACGTGATCTGTTTCACAAATATAATTTTGAGGGACACTTGTAATATAAATCCTATGAACCAACAGATCATACGAATCACTATATGTGCATTTACGAAGAGCACAAAATTATATTTGTGAAACAGATCGTGCATTCCCAATAAATATGAATGAATAAATACGACTACGAACCAGAGCATGTGCATTCGTGAAAAAACCCGTGTGAGTTTATTAATTTTGAGACTGATCTGGCCTCATACACATCTTGCTCCCCTCCACTAACTCATCTGACCTGATCAGAGCAGGTAAAAGACATGCATGCTAACTACTCCAACAGTTTCATCAAATGGAAAACCTCATAGATAGTTTCTATGAGGAAAAACCCCTTAAATGCAGTTTTATTAAACAATTAGAATTAGGCTCTTTACTGTTTCCCTGTAACCAAGCATATGTTTCATACCATTTTCTTGTTAGGGGTAGTCATGTCCATTTTATTGATGGCTTGCATCATCATAAAGGCCACTATTGTAGGTGATCTAATCACATCCAGTGGGATCACTATTTCTTTAATCATCGTCTGCATCCTCAAAGATGTCACTGATTTCTTCAAACATCCATTTTCCTCTAGGCTTTCCTGTGGGTTCCTGGGTATTGGTTGTTCCTGGGACTATTTCCAGTTTCTGTTTGAGGTTCGCAATTTCAGCTCTCTGCAGCTTTACCAAAGTTTGTAACTCAATGTTCCAGTTCAGTGCCACGTCCAACATTTTTGCTTGATCTTTCATTATGGGAAGCAAGGTTTTGACATGTAATCCTCTCATCTCTTTTTGTCTCATAGCACGATGATGCTGTTTTAACATCTTCACAGTAGCTTCCGATGCAGTAAAAAACTTTAGCTCTATCTCCAGTGGAGACATGTAGGCCAATTCTCTCTTGGTCACGTTGTTAAGCTTTAAATACTCTTCCCAGTGCTCTTTATCACATTCTTCTTCTCCATCCGTGTTCAACTTTATCCAAGGCAGATTCCATTTGATCATTACCCCTGTGCGTTGTCGTTTAGTGAATTCTGCTTGCATAGCTGCAACTTCCTCTGCTGCTCCTTCTTCCTGGATTCCTAAAGTGGCCTGACTAGATGGGGCAACAGCTGGTGGATACTGAGAATTAGACTGGTCATTCAGCGAATGAGAGGCCACTGCTGGTTGACTCAGAGGCATAACCGTAGCAGGCACCATAACATTCCCTGATGTAGCGGTTACTTGTTGGGTATTCATTGGTGGTTGAAGTACTGTCATTGGTTGATTTATTCCAAGCCCTTGGGTATTTGGGATGTTGCCCTGATGATGATCATGTTGCATTTGGGGACCTTGCTGCCATGTTGGTGTTTCTCCATAGCCGTCGTAGCCTCCCCAGGCTGCGTACTCTCCTGATGCTCCTCCGCTTATCCAGCCCCCTGCAAGTCCTCCCATGGTCTCTTGATGAATAGGTGCCATCATTGTTGCCGAAGATGGTTCTGGCTGCGGCCATTGATAATGATGTGGATACTGAATTGGGGTTGAATTAGGTGTTTGAGCTTGACAATCTAGAATCTGATTCCAAGTGAGTCCCAATTGTCTTCTCATAATGTCTGTAATTACAAACACAGTGTTACTTTCACTTAACTTTACGTTGGCATCTAATAAAGAATGAGGCATTGTGCTGCATAGTCCATGTACAGTGGCTTAAAGACTACTTTTAATATATCTGTTTATTGTCAATATTTTCCACTTAATAATTTTGCTGTGCATCTAACCCCAGTTTTCCCTGAGTACTGAACATGATCAGAGCCCAAACTATTGGTGACAACATCTCTGTCTCCTTTTGTGTATAAGAGAGTGTTTGTTATCAGTCAACTCATAAACATAACTAAGGAGTAATTTCTCTCTCTCTGCTGTTAGTTCATTACAAATCTCATAAGTTTCCTTCTTCCACATCACTGATTCTAATTTCATAAGGTGGTCCTTGCCCAAGTAACAGTTTTTTTTTATTTGTCGAGCTTAAGTTGATTTGGTTCATAATGATAAGTCTTTTCCTCATTATGCGAGATGCCCCAGATGATGGAAGAAAATCCCTGCGGATTTTGAGGAACCGTTATGCAGGTAAAGGCAAACCTCGAGTGGTTAACTTGTACACTGAGCTAACGTTGCTACAGAAAGCAAACCATGAGAGTGTTACAGACTATATTATCCTTGCAGAGACTGTCATAACTGCACTGAGAAATGTTGAAGAGATACGAAGCGATGGGTTGCTGATTGCAATGGTTCTGAAGGGTTTACCAGACACATTTAAGACATCTGCCTTCCATATAACACAGGGTGATGACAAGATAGCATTCAGTGAATTCAAAACCAGTCTGTGAAGCTACAAGATAACTGAAAAGTTTAATACCAGCTGTAATGAAGACACTGTGATGAAAACTGGTGACTCAACTGTGTGAATAAAAGGGAAAAGAGACTTTGCACAGTTAAAATGCTGCACCTGCGGCCAGACAGGACTTAACACATGTGAATGCCTGTAGAAAGAGCAGCAGAAACAGTGGTGGAGATTCTGCCGGAGCCCCACTCACAGAGACTGCAGACGGAAAAAGAGAGACTATGTGAAACATGAGGCTGACGAAGAAAGTCATACATTTGCTTTCAAGATAAGCGACTGTCTTGCCCATGGTTTGAAAGAAGGCTAATAGTCGATACAGGAGCCACATCCCAAATCATCACAGAAATTGAGAAGTTCAGAAGCTTTGATGGAACTTTCCTGCCGGAGAAGCACTTCATGGAGTTGGCTGATGGAAAGCAGACGAGTGGTGTTGCACTCATAAGAGGTGATGCCATAGTCCACCTGAGAGACAGCGAGGGCCTTCATGTGACAGCGACACATCATCATAATTACTAATTACATACGTTAGAGAATGTAAGTAAAGGAATGAAAATCAAAGGGAAAACTGATAAATCTACACTGTGAAATCTGTATAAAAGGGAAGCTTGTTTAGACTAGAAATAGGGAGCCTGATGTGAGAGCTAAAGAAGGACTTGAGCTTGTATATGCAGACTCTAGCTGGTCCCATAAGCCTAGAGCCCAAAGATGGATTCAGATATGCCACAGCATTTGACTATTCAGGTGCAATGTTTGTTTAATTCCTGAGAGCAAAAAAAAAAACTTCTTCCCCGTACTACATGCTAACAGGAAAAAGACCAGACCTGTCAAAAATGAGAATATTTGGATCAGATTGACATGATAAGAAAACATTGGACTCTAGAAGTGAAAGAAGGTTCTTTGTTGGCTATGAGAGAAATAGCCCAGCATATTTGGTCTACTATCCGTGCTTAAGCATAGGTTATTGGAGGAGAATCAGATGGATGTGAGAACAGCATATCTCACTTGGTGAATTAAAAGAAATGTTAACAAAAAGGATTAAGATGAGATTAGAAACTTGTGAAAGTCAAAAACAGACAGGAGAGGTAAAAATGAAACAAACAAGATTCATACCACAAATCCTGGAAAGGTTTGGTATGCCTGAGTGCAAAGCAAGGTCAACTCCATGTGAGCAAAAGACAAATTTTGATGATGAAGGTGAACTTGTCGATGCAAAGAGGTATCGTGAAATCGTTGGCAGTTTAATACACTGAACAAAAATATAAACGCAACACTTTTGTTGTTGCTCCCATTTTTTATGAGCTGAACTCAAACATCTGAAACTTTTTCTACATACACAAAAGACCCATGACTCTCAAATATTGTTCTCAAATCTGTCTACATGTGTGTTAGTGAGCACTTCTCATTTGCCGAGATAATCCATCCCACCTCACAGGTGTGGCATGTCAAGGTGCTGATTAGACAGCATGAATATTGCACAGGTGGGCCTTAGACTGCCCACAATAAAAGGTATCTGTACACAATTCCTGGAAGCTGAAAACATCCCAGTTCTTGCACGGCCAGCATACTCACCAGACATGTCACCCATTGAGCATGTGTGGGATGCTCTGGATCGGCGTATACGACAGCGTGTTCCAAGTCCTGCAAATATTCAGCAACTTTTGAAGAGGAGTGGACCAACTTTCCACAGTCCACAATCAACAACCTGATCAACTCTATGAAACGGAGATGTGTTGCCTTGCGTGAGGCAAATGGTGGCCACACCAGATACTGACTGGTTTTCTGCCAGTTTATCTGTTTATCTCGGCAAAGGAGAAGTGCTCACTAACACACATGTAGACAGATTTGAGAACAATATTTGAGAGTCATGGGTCTTTTGTGCATGTAGAAATATTTTCAAGTGTTTGAGTTCAGCTGCTACAGCACAGGAGAGTCTATACCATAACCAAGGTGCAATCGCACTGTCCAAAAATCCAATATGTTGTCAGAGATGTAAGCACATAGACATAAAATATATTTGTATTAGGTCTGTGCTGAGTGACGGAAAGATAACCTTAGAATAATGTCCAAGAACAGACTTGATGGCAGATGTTTTAACAAGTTTAAGATGGATAGATTCAAGAAACATATGTTTGGAATGTGAACTGATTTACAATATGTATACACTAGAATGTGTTATGGACATTAACGTGTGTATGTGTGTAGATAATATGAAGTACACTTTATAAGAGCAAGTGGGGGTGTTAAGCTTTGTTGTTAATTAGTTGTGCTCTCACACCTGTGACCATTTGTACTGGGCATGTGTGAATAAAAGGAAGCGGTGGTATGGCATTTCACGTTTTGCTGCCGATTCCCTGAGACCGAAGATTGCTCTTGTGTTTATTTAATTTTCCCTCTGTCGCGAGTTGCCAGTTACCCTTTCTTAATATGGCAGCTTCAACAAATGCCTTGGATTACACCTTCAGCTGGCATTTAACCAACTCCATGATGGTGTTCACATATGCACACCATCAAGAACGCTCACCAGCGCCTGAGAAAAAGGCAGGAGTGCTGTTTAATGCTGTAGTATGCTAGAGGTTGTTTACCTGTAGGTGTACCTTGCGTCAGGACTGTTACCAAATCCTTGCTCTCAGCAACCTATAGATGAAAGAGTTGACTGTAATCTGAATTTCCTAGAGCTGGAGCATTCTGCATGTCAAGCATGAAGGCCTGTAATGCTCCTTCAGCTTCTTCTGACCACTGTAATTCAGCAGTTCCATTATTCTGAATTGCTGCTTTTATCATAGCTCTTAAAGGTGCGGTCTTTAGGGCATTGTCTGATATCCACAGCCTGCAGAAATGCGCACAGAAGTTCAATTCAATTCACCTTTATTTGTATAGGGTGTATAGCGCCAAACCACAGCATAAGTCATCTCAAGGCACAAGTAATATATATACATACATACATATGTATGTGTATATGTATATATATATATACGTATATACATATATATATATATATATATATACGTATGTGTATATACGTATATACGTATGTGTATAGCTCTTTTGATAAAATACGTATGTGTGTGTGCATTACTGTATAACTGTTATGACTAGACAGACACTAGGGGAAATACCTTTCAGCAAGGTCTTGGTTATATTCCAGTAGGCGTAATCTAAGCATTTCTATATTTAACTTTTCTATGACTAATACTTGAACTTAGTCACAAACGAGAAGATATTTTCGTTGTATTTCACACCTTTTGATAATCAGTATTTCATAACTACTAATTTTATGTCTCTAAACCATCCCTATCATTTAAATCACTTATTTTACTCTTATCACAACTAATTTTCCTTTGTTGCCCTTTATTACACTATAGCTCATAGCACAGCTAAAGCAATATAATACAGTATAGCAGCATGGTTATATTTTTAGCCTATTTACAATTTAGTTCAACTCTTGCCTTTTAAACCAGGTTGTCTGGGATAAAAAAAGGCCATGCCAACCTACTTTGTAGACAGATTATGCACTCAGCAACTGAACCTGGACATTTTTGAGCAAATTTAAAAGGTTTGCCTACCTTTATGCCACCACTTTTGTTGATGTTCAGCACCTTTGTGCTCCTCCGTTCTGCTACTGGGCAGGTCAGCACTCCCTCCTGGCCTTGCCAATTAAATGTTATAACAATGAGCTTGATACTGTTCTTCAAAATAATCAGGCAGACGTCAGGCAAGAGGTTAAGTGTGAAAAGGTTTATTTTTCCAACACAGGCAGTAAACCTAGTCACAGCCCCTTGGGTTATGTCTAAAATCGTGCCGTCATCTTTTATATTATTTTGGAGACCACACCTATTGGTTCAACAAACATCTTGTCAGATGTTTCACTATCTGTCTCCAGTCAGCATTCTGCTGTTTCATTTGTTGCACAATGCAAGTCAGATCAGTAGGCTTTTATCTTTATTCTTAGTCACTTTAACAACACTTTTATGTTCTATGTACCATGACTTATGGAAAACAAACGGAGAAGTGTATATGATGCTGCTTTTAAGTTAAAAGCAATCGATCTGGCACTTTTGAAAACTAATTAAATTTAGCCATTTAACGTTATTGCCTCATCAAGCGCTGTAAACTTAGTTTTTTGTATATATACGGTACTATGACTGCGGGACGTGTGCTGGGAGCGCATCGTCAAAGATGTGAAAGTTGGATTGATTTATTGATTGATTGATTGAAAGATTTACCGTGTTTCTCAAATATTTTGCTTTGCGTTCGTCCAGACAATCCCCTCCGCGGTGGCAGGAACCCTTATATACGGTAATTAAACATTAAGTCGGGTGCGGCTTATATATGGAAAAATCTGGATTTCCCCCCAAATTTAGCTGCGCCTTATAGTCCGGAAATTACGGTACTCTAATAACTGGTATCGTATATGGTGTATAAGATGTCTTAGCACCAAGTGGTTGCATATCTCCCTTCTCAGGAGGAGAAAAACAGCTCTATATAAGGGAGCAATGTAAATGTTTCTCTAATGTGTAGCTGACATAGGATGTGAACACATTGCTGCACCTCCTTTTAGTCAGTAACTATAAAGAGACATGCAATCCTACTGTTATTTTTAACTGTAATATTAAAAGTAATAGCAGGTTAAAGATATTAGATTTTTACAGCATAAAATTACAGTTTAGCATTTAAATGTACAATTAAGAGTTTATCATAAATGTTACTCTCCACACATTTGGTACATGATGCAATTTCACAAGCAAGCACATTTCTTCATGTTCTTCCTGGTTGAAGGCTGCAACAGGTTACAAAAGAAAGAAGGGTTTACATTGTGGATAGGAGGTTTTGGGGTGTTGTCCTTCCTGTAAAGTTTTCACCACTGTTGTATTTCTGCTTTGCATTGATGTCAAAGTGAAAATGCAGTACTTTCAGTGGTATCGGAGTTAGTCACTTTTTTAAATGAAGTATTATTCTTATATATTAACCTATGTTTATGATTTTTGTGACTATTGTGAAACAGCCTTTTCTAATAAGTACAGCAGCTTTGTCTAATATCCAAAATCAGACTTCCTGGATTATCAGCACACCAGTCGAGTGTTTCAGTCTGGCCTTGTTCACTTGTAAGCTTCCCTTGTTGGTCTAACTTGTAGCTAGCCCTAGGATAGGAATTAGACTGGTAAAAGTCTAGTAGAATCTTCTGATCTATTAAATGAGCTTCTAAAATATTTAACTGTTCATCTTCTCATAATCTATCTTAAAATAATCAGCAACTTCTAACAATTTTCCTTTTTTACAAGAGATTACCTCTTGCTCTGCAGGAGGAAGAAAATTATTAACAAAGGCCTACATTTGTCTGCACTTGTTTCTATGCTGGTGTGCAACATTGTGGTGACCAGGACACAAACCCAGAGCTCCCATCTGTCAGCACTGAGCTCAACCAGCTGAGCTAAACCAGCTAACAATCCTCCACAAAGAGCCACCAATACAGTTTAAATACTTTCACACCACTAGACCTTAAAATGAGAGTACTTATTTAGAGAGCTTTGTAACACAATTGCTCTCATTAACTTACTAACCAGTGCTAGCTGGCTCACTTAATACTAGTTATAACGCAGGTTCAGTTGGAGAATTCTTTAAGCACAAATCTAAAGACCTGGTTAACACCCAGAACACTAAGAGACGCTTAACCCATTGAGCTACCAGGTCGTTGTCTGTCACCCAGACTAGTGCACCTGGAAAAATACTAGATGTGTCCCCTTTGTTATCACCTGGCTCAAATGGCAGCCACAAAAACATAATTCATCAGAATAACAAACATAACTGAACATAACTACTGAGATGTGTATTTTAGTTAATACAATAATGGTGAACAAGGTGCAGATTTAAATTAACATTTATATAGAAGGAAAACACCATTGTATAACTCAACATGAACCAGTGAGTCTGTTGATCAGGCTACTGTTTTTTGTTGTTGTTTTTTTGTTTTTCATTTGTTGCAGGAATAAAAGCAAAAACTGGAGACGTCATTCTCCAGTGTCAGAGTCCCAGAGATGCCAACATGGAAACATTAAAATGAATCAGACCAGACCTCCAAGCAGAGGGTTATGTCATCTTCAGAGAAAATCGTGTTTATGAGCGATATCAGCATGAATCTTTTTGTGGTCAAGTGGAGCTTAAAGATCCTGAGATGAAGGACGGAAACTTTTCTGTAAATCAACATCAATGATGCTGGAACATACGAGTGTTATGTTGGAATCATGGGAAGAAACCTAGACTTCATCAACACCATCAACCTGATTGTTTAACAAGGTGTGTGTTTGTGTGTGTGTGTGTGTGTGTGACTTTGTAGAAACTGCTGCTATGAGTGATGTGATCAAAGTGCACTAGATTATGTCTGACAGGGGTTTGAAGAGGAAATGATTCATCACCTACCTGACACCTCACTACTCACACACACTTCTTCTTCTACAGGTCACACGGAGGAGGGAGGTGACAAGGAGAGAAACAGCAGAGGACACGTTGGACTGGTTGTTGGTCTGTCAGTTGTTGTTGTTGCTGGTGTTGTGATTTATAAAACCACAGACAGAACACAGATTAACCAGCTGCTGAAAATGTAGGTGAACATCTCTTCAGATTCTTTCATACAGCTCTGTACTTTCTGTTAACTTAACTAACTTACACAATATGGTGCTTTTTCTTAGCCTGTGCTGAGCTGGTGTGTTGTTTGTGCACATTTTAAGAAATTAACACTATTTGTTGCTATTATTATTATTAATTATTATGATTTTGTTGCGACCTCAGCATCAGTCTCTGTCACCACATCTTCTATTTATGATGTTTAGAGGAAGAAGTTCACAATGAACAGATTATTTTATTCAGGAAAGATCTGGCCCTAGTCAGCCCCCTCAGTCCTGCTGCTGTTTTCTTTGTGAACAAACATCCAGACAGTCACACTATTTACTCATACAAAATAAACACTCATAAAATAAATTACAAAGCTTTAACAAACACATGATTCAGAACAAACAGTAGGATCGGTTCAGTACTGTAGACTTCATTCACTAATTAGAGACACAGACAGAGCTGATTAATGTATTGCAGGTAATTTACAGCTACATATATTACAACAGTTTTAAAAAATGTCTTTGTTGTCTTTCTTTGTTTGCTTATTCTTTATACAAGTTACTGTAAATATATTAAGAAAGTTGTATGTGTTAGTGCTAAAATGTGTTTCTTTATGTCTGATTCAGTCTTTATTAGCAATAATGATGATGATGATTGATCTTCAACATTAAACTTGTGTTGTTCACTATAATGATTACAGTTGTTATAAAGATTTTAGTTTTGATCAGATGACACAGTTACAACTCGGTTCAGTCTTTTCCTTCATCACATAAGTTGCTTTTCTTTTAATTTAAACACATAAAACATGATCTGAACTCCACACTGATCTCCATTTTGAAAATTGTGAATTTTTAGACCTTTACAGAAATTTTATCTTTGTATTTACCCTTATTTTAATTTAACTCAGCCACGGGAGTCACAAGATGGTGTACTTCTAGTGCCAGTCCCAAGTCCGGAATGATTTTACGCATCCAGCGTAAAATCCTTGCCAACAAACATGGAGCATAAAGAGGGTGATTTCTATACTGGGTCGGTCAGGGCCCGGGTTAACAACGACCGTCTCTGTTGGCCAACAGGGTGCTGGTGGAGATGATCTGCTGTGGTGACCGTTAAAGGAAGAAGATTTACCTTTATTTTAACTCTGCTCTGCTGTCAGTCAAAAGCATCATCACATCCACACTGAGTCCTGGGGTCCGTTTCAGAAAGCAGGTTCAACAAACTCTCAATCAAAACCTGAACTCAAGGTTGGCCAACTCTCAGTTGTCAAACT
>JAUYWH010000255.1:0-11445 GCA_034779795.1 Ctenopoma multispine
GTATGTGCTCCAAGAATGAGGTCAGCTGACTACCTGAATATACTGAATGACCAGGTTATTCCATCAATGGATTTTTTTCTTCCCTGATGACACGGGCATATTCCAAAATGAAAATGCCAGGATTCATCAGGCACAAATTGTAAAAGAGTGGTTCAGGGAGCATGAGACATCATTTTCATACATGGATTGGCCACCACAGAGTCCAGACCTTAACCCTATTAAGAATATTTGGGATGTGCTGTAGAAGGCTTTGCACAGCGATCAGACTCTACCATCATCAATGCAAGATCTTGGTGAAAAAATTAATGCAACACTGGATGGAAATAAATCTTGTGACATTGCAGAAGCTTATCGAAATAATCCCACAGTGAATCAAACCTAAAGGCGGTCCAACGAAATATTAGAGTGTGTGACCTTTTTTTGGTGGCGACTTTTTTTGGGGACTGGCAGTGTATATATACATATATATATATATATATAGCAATAATGCTACATGTTATATGTTTAAATTATTTATTAGCACTGTGATATAATACTAATTACTATTACTATTATTGATATTTTATTGATCCACTTGGGGAAATTCTTTGTGGACTGGCTGCCCCTGTGAGGTGCTAAGGGTCAGGGTATCAGTGTTTTGTCCAAAGACACCTCGACATGTAGCTTACTGGGACTGAGAATCAAACCGTACCCTCAGGTCTGAGTGTACAGCATGGCAATCAAAGAAAGTACAAAGAAAATTGATTTTATCAATCTTACCACCACACTACACTAAGGCATGCTGTAGTCAGTATGTAAATTATGTTTTAAATGATAGAAAATACAAAAGTAATTAACAAATTTATTTTACTCTGGGATTCCTAACTTTGATTTTAAATGACCTTTTTTTAAATACCTCATTAATGCTTTGTGATGTTACTATGATATTTTAATAATCTACAAAGTTGAATCTGGCCTATTACTGTAGGCAGTCCAAAGCTGTCTGCAGTTTTCAGGACAGAAAAGAAATTAGCTTGGCACTGACGAATACATTTCTACCATCCTCACTGGGTGCAGACCTTCAACTTATGAAAAAACTAAAATAAAGATGCAATATAAATAGAAAAACTTTGAACTTGTTTTTAGTAGTTGCTAATAAATATTGTCAGTCGCAAGTTGAATTTTGGGCTGCCCCATTCTCTTTCCCCTCCTTTTCCCCATTCAAAATAAAACATGAAAATTGTGCTATTGATAATACATCAAAGTTCCTTTAGCTAGTTCCATATGGAAGCCCTCTTTCTCTAACAAACTTGTCGGCTTTTAAATACTGGAAAAAATTTAAAGAGTGAGAGAAAGAATAATAATAAAAAATAAAAAATATATAATGTAATTAGGCCCTTCAACAGTCGCCTGCCATTCTTTTTACCTTTGACTCCACATTGAGATCTAGAAATCTGTAGATGTTCTTAAGAGCAGGCCTAGTTTTGACATAGTTTGAGCCTCGATCTGACCACCACTTTCTAGGGTGTACTCTTAGTGCTGTAAACCTCTGGTAGGCCAGCAGGAATCCCCCCCTGACTGGTCACTGACAGCATCAGTATGTGTGGCCCTTGATGCCATGCAACAGAAAACAATGTCCAAAACTGTTAGTTTCACTTTTTTCTTTACATAATTTTTCCAAACAGATTTATAACTGAAAACTCAAATGATGCTGCAGGTCTTGCCTGCTTTCGTGGCATGATTAGCTGACACTGCTTTGCTCTAGCTTTCCTATAAATCACATTGTGGTCTACTACTGGTTGACTAATCACCCAGGACTACTTTCTCATCAACAAGCCTCAAGGTAGAATTTGTACTGCAATTATTTTGTCACTGAAAATCTAAACCCTGGCTTCACATACTAGAAGTCCAGAGTCTTTATCCCTTTACACATTCCACCTGTTGAGTGAAATGTTACACCTTTCTCACCTGCTAAGAAGCTGTCTCTGGAAGCATCCTAATGCTCTATTTGATCCCTAACAGTATTTACTCCCATTTTGATAGACTCGCTACTTGGTTCCTTCTTTCCAGAATAGCAGCTATTCACACTCATGCTATGACTCCAACCACCTCACATTCGCCAACAAACTTGACTGCAGTCCCCACTGACTTTCTCCCTTGTGAGACTATGGCTTTCCTGAGCCCTAGTCTAGATTCAGGGTGCTCTTTGCAGAGTATCAGTTAAGTAAGGTTTATCTTGGCTGTTTCTCTCACCTCTTCTCTCAGCAATAGGTCTTGCCCTGTCCGCATCTTCCCTTTCCTAATATATAGAGCTTGTTTTCCCTCAACCACATACCTAAGGTACACAATAACTTGAAGTTGTCAGTGGACTGAGTGTACTTGTGGGCTCTCACATTTCCCTCTTCAAACAACACCACGCACAGTCTTGGCTAGAGTGCCCTTAAGGTCGACAACTTTTACTTTTTATGGAGCAAGCCTATGTTCTTGATAAATGATGAGATGGTCAGTCTCTTCTGGTCTCCTCAAGTTGAACGTCTTGGGAAGAATCTATTTGTCATGTCTTCCTCTGGCCCTTTCATGTCTTTGTTCCTCCCTCACCTTGGCCACTCCACTCTCATTCCTTGACTGTTCCCAGGTGTTCAGTTTCCATGTTCTCCATGTCACGTCCCTCTTACCAAGTCAGCATTTAGTTCCTATCTTCATGCTCCCTTTGCTCACCTTGTTGATCTCCCTTTCTTTAGTGTTTATTTCTGTATTATGGTCTGCCTCATTCTGGAGTGATTTTCTGTTCAGTTGTATTTCTGTTATGCGCACCTTCCCCATCAAAGTTTCCTTTGTTTGAACCCTGTCTTGCCCTGGTCTGAGTTTGGGTCCTCCATTTTGTATATACAGTACTTATGACAGTCTTTTACACTGTAGCACGTGAGTTTTTAGATTTCAGTCTTTATGTTACACTCTTGAAAAACAAGGAAAATCATGATATTTCCTGAATTTCTTAGATTACACCAATCAGTAACTGTCATTTATTAATATCATTAATTATTGCATCTGCTGGCCAGAATGCTTCCCCTGAAATAATGATGTCAGTGTGTGTAAATAAACATTTATAGAAAAAAATTAAATGTGATGCCCATAATTACATTTTTTAGCAATCATATAATAATGTTGGCTAATATTTCAGTTAAGATGGTAATTAATAGTAATTAACTTCCAGTTAGTGTATAGGCTGTGTAATGAGAAAAGTTTCCCAAATTTGACAAAATATTTAATGGAAATGTAAACACTTTCCCCATTGTATATTGAACTATATATGCAAACTATATGTAGCTCCTTAAACAATGTATTTATTATATTTATTTATGAGAAGTATTTATTTAAATAGCAGATTTATCTAAATGACTCAGACAAATTTTTCTTGTCAAGGAATTTTGACTTTATTGACTTTGCCTCACATTTTACGTACATAATGGAATACAAAAATAAAAACACAAAAACATTGCTGACAGTGTTAAATGTGCCCCACATGAGTCCCATTTTGTATGTTACCATATTACCTTTATCCACAGTTCCTATGATTGGCTCTTGTTCATCACATGTTTCTTAGTGTTCTTCTCTGGCTTAAACAATATAATAAAACACTTCGGAGCAAATATACACAGTATAAGTCCAAAACTAGAGGCCAGAATAGCAAATATCTCCACAGCTACAGTAAATTTTCCTGGAGAGCTGACATAAGCTGGGATAAAGGTGATCCAGACTGCACAGAATATCAACATGCTGAAGGTGATAAATTTGGCTTCATTGAAATTATCAGGTAGTTTCCGAGCTAAGACAGCTAACATAAAGCAAAAGACAGCCAGCAGGCCTATGTATCCAAGCACAGCCCAGAAACCAATAGCTGAACCTAATGCACACTCCAGGATGATTTTCTCTTTGTAAATGGTTAGGTTTTTCATTGGAAAAGGAGGACTTAGAACCAACCACAGAGTACATATTAAAACTTGGATAAAGGTGAAAAACACTACAGTCATTCTTTGCTGTGGAGGACCAAACCATTTCATGATATTACTACCAGGAAGTGTAGCTTTGAAGGCCATTAACACAACTATAGTTTTCCCAAGAACACAAGAGATGCAGAGGACAAAGGTGATCCCAAACGCTGTGTGACGCAGCATGCAGGACCACTGTGAGGGTGATCCAATGAAAGTTAATGAACATAAGAAACACAGAATCAAGGAGAAGAGCAGCAGGAAGCTCAGCTCAGAGTTGTTGGCTCTGACAATCGGGGATGTTCTGTGCTGGAAGAATACAGTCGCAGCTATAACAGCCAGACAGGCACCACCAACTGAGAATGCAGCCAGGATGATTCCTAGGACCTCGTTGAAGGAAAGAAACTCTACAGGTTTTGGGAAACAAGTGTCTCTCTCTGCATTAGGCCAGAACTCCTTGGGACAAGGGAAACAATTAAGGGAATCTAAAATAAGGATTCAAAAGAACATTTAGTAATCATATATTTCATGTTACAGATGTACATGAGAAAACATGTTATATTACCCGTGGCATTGCTAATCTCTCCCTCAGGACATGGTATACAGTCATAACAGCAGATGGGTTTTCCTTTCTGTAGCACTTTATGAGTTCCTGGAGGACAGCTGTCAGTGCACATCGACGAAGGGACCTACCACATACAGCATATACAGACAAACTACCACTTTGTTATACAGCAATTATGACTATAATAATGTATTGCTTTACTTCTTACTTGTGTCCTGCCCTCCACCCAGGTGAGGTTCCTGTTGATATGGAACTCCTGGCCCACTGGCAGTGATGCATCATAGTACCCTACTGTCACCATCTCAAGGCTGCCGCTCTTACTGTTTTGCCAGTTAACTAACTCATACATGGCCACAGGATCCCCGTTGGCATCAAATGACACATGATAACCATTTTGGGAAAAGTTTACTTTTTTCAGCTGAGTAAAAATCTGTGACATTGAAGCAAAGTATGATAGTGAGGGTGAGAAAATAAATTATTAAAAACAAAAAAATCCCAAAAAAGTTTCATAAATTCTTCATTACAGCTAAAGAAGGACAAATTATTTATTTGTTTTAACTCACCTGTTTGGAGTCTGTCCTGGTGAGTTTGTCACACTGAGTTGTAGAATTTGTCTCTTGACACACAGCATTATGAATGGCATGAGCTATTGCATAAACAGCTTTGTACACCATGTTAGTGATGCGGAGCTGAGATGTGTCGGTGTACGGGACCTGGAGCTTTTGTATATCTTCACTTCCATCACATGTGCTGTTGTCTGTGGCATCACCTTTTTTAACAAAATATTATATGCAGTAAGGTAAATCTAATTAATTTCCTAACTGAATTTCAAATTATGTCAAATGTTACCATTTTCAAATAATACATCAGACAGTGAGTCACTGGTGTACCATTAAAATGATCACATAGTTATAAGTGCAGCATATCAGAATGTCTACATGTTTTTTAGTCATCAGCTATCATATGTTTTAATGATGTGAAACCACTGTCAGTGTTATAGCTTAATTGTACCTCAAGTAAATGTCAGTATAATTGATACTATATGAGTCTATATACTGTGTTCCTATATTTAGTGCAGCATTGCTTGCAGTACAACACTGCAGATACATTTCAGGTGATATTTTTAACAGCTCTGCAAATTATTTCCATTATTCACATGATGTTTTTAATATATATCAATATTAATCTGGGGTTTGGTCTTGAAGCAACCGTTGATGTTTAACGCAGGATGCAACCTATAGGAACACATGGTGACAATCATCATAATTAATCAGTGCAACTTTCTCACGTTTTTCAAGTCTGCAGTTGAATGCATCCTCCCAGAACTCAGTAAGTACTGGGCAGGCTGCCACTTTAGTGAGAGAGAGATCCAGCAGGAAGTCTCTCAGACCTGGGATGACAGATCGTGGAATACCAAATCCCACTGCTCCGACACAGAAGTTGAATTTCAGCATGTCTGGTTCAGTCACCCAGGCCTCACTGCCTATCCACTGTCGAGGTGGAGAAGGTTCACGAGACAGCTCCTCCAGCAGTATTTTCATGTCTCCGGAGGCTGCAAATGCCACAACAACCATAGCTGTTGACCTAAAGAAACAATATAATGTATTATTTTATGCCACTTTAAACACTGAGTGGCTTGAAATATGTATCAGCATTACACACAAACGTGTGTAAATGTGGGGGTAGTTAACATGATAATAAAACTACTACCAAAATTTGCCAATAAGAAAATAATATGGGTTCTCTTATCTCTTTGACCAAATACTGTTGCTTTGTGGAGTCCTCAAAAAAATACTGTCACCACAGAAACACAAGCTACAATGAGTGATTCAGAAACCTGCGGATAACATCAGCCACTCTCTTTATTCTGCTGTGTGGCTGGGTCCGATAAAACGATTCTGAGTATTCAATACAAATTCCCTCTTTGTGTGCCGCATCCAGGAAAGACGCCATGCCATTATTTCCATAATCTGAATCTGACCGAATAGCACCTATCCAAGTCCAGCCCAATTGTTTCACCAGCTTGGCCAATGCACCAGCCTGAAACTGATCACTGGGAATTGTTCTGAAGAAACTGGGGTACTGCTGTTTATTGGACAAACATGCACAAGTGGCAAAGTGGCTCACCTAAGGGAGACCAAAACAATATATTTTATGACACAGTTAAAGTTCACCATGTGCATATTAATAACACAGTTTGTCAGAAATATAAGACATTTACTTGAGGTACGTTAAAAGACCCGACAATTCGTGAAATGCCGATGGATGGCCCAGACCCAGACTCAGCAACGATAGCCATCACAATACCTGATTGTGAGCAGTTGTCACCAGTGTGATACACCGGGTCCATGCCATTTGTAAGCTGAAATGCCACTTTTATTGCCATGGGAACTGAGGCACATGAGTCATGGATCTGATAACCAAGTCTGATGCCTGGAAGCAGCTTAGTACTGTTGTTAATCTCTTCAATGGCAAAGATCATTGCACGTGAGAAGCGTAGTTCACGAGAGTCAAGTCTGCACACAGACACTGTGTTGAAATGTGTATATGACATGCACAAAATAACAATAAAAGAACCGTACTTTATAGAAACTGACAATATCTAAAATTGGTTACTGGATCTGTAATCAAAATATAACATAATATATATACAAGCAAATACATAACACTTCATCATTCATACTAACCTTCCTGTACACCTTAGTGCAGCAGGCACAGTGTTGTAAGTATGCTTCGCTGTGTCCATGTAGTTGTGTATAGAGAAAACACCCCCAATAACATAGTCACCATCCTCTGAGAACGCAGGTAGACGAGGAGTACCCTGTAGTTTACATTTCACTTGTGAATCTTCAGGACTGACCCAAGCACCAGCTCTAGCCTGTGTGTCACCAGGCCTTTGTTTCTGATCAACCTCTGAATCATTGAAAGCAAGACCTGAGTTCAGCTCAAACAAACCCAGAACAAATCTCAGACCAATAAGGAGAACTGAGATCTCCATCCCTCAAGTGCATGCATGTGTGCATAAATGTGTCTGCATTGCTTTATATACCTTTTCACGCAAGAAGTCCCCTCCTCCTCCTCTTACAAGTTAGGACATCAAAGATAATTTACATGGTACTGTTTGTTTAACTTACTGTTTTTTAGTTCAATGAGCTGCATCTACTGTTTTTTTCCCTTCTCAACATGATGCTATAAACCAAAAACACACCAGATATTTTGCTAATTTTATCCCACTTTTTTCTCAAACAGGGAAAAGTAGTATAGCCATGTCTAAGATATACGAATTTGTTATAAAATATGGTTAAAACAGTTGACACTTTTTACTTTATCTTCATCTTGACATGACCAATATAGGCTAGTATTTGTGCCAGCAAGTTAGGCAAGTGTGATAGAGCACCAGCTCTTAAATGCACCTCTGTACCCAGGCACTGAGCCTAATCTTTTCTTCTTATATTCTTTCTCACCTGGAAGCAATGGTTGTGAAGTCTACATTAAAGGGGCCACATTTTTGCCAACTTTAGAGCCCATATAGTTTCTCCCAACTCTCTCATATGACCAAAATCAGCGTTTGTCATAAGAGCACAGGTATAGAGGCAGGCTTTTGTTGAAATTGCTGCCTTTTTATGTCAGGGGCAAAATATCGACTGCCATCTTGTACTATGGCACAAAATGGTGGCACGGCGGTATGATGCTTATTTTTTACCTAAATGGTCAAAAATGTTGGACAACAATTGTTCCAACAAAGCGATTTGGTTGTCATTAGGCAAAAAGACGTCTGGGTTAGGTTTAGGCACTAATTAAACATGGTAAAGTTTTTTTTTCAAACATTCTGGTCTGCTTTTACAAAAAACAAGATTTTAATGAACACTAAGTACTTTTTTTTGTCAATGTGCATCTGTTTTTTTGCCTATCTAAATGAAAGTGAATTATACAGCCAGTCCCAAAAGTGTGTCTGTGTGATAATAATAATCTTGACAGACTTTATTTATCCTGTTGGGGAAATTGTTATTTAGACAGCTGCAGTAGATGACTTTGGTACTCATACTGTGGGATTTTGGTGTGTTGTGCAAGGACACCTCAACATGTGGCCTGGAGGAACCGGGAGTTGAACCACTAATAACAGGATTCATTGATGACTGCTCTACAAATGGAGCTACACATCCAAAACTGCCCTGGTGGGTGCTAAGTTGCATCACATCTCTACACAGAAATGTGACAATATATGAAATATAATTGCATTTGAGTAACAGATGGTTTGACCTACTGTGACTCAGTGCTATTTGAAAATGCTGCAAATTATGAGGGAACCAAAAGATGGCAGTGCTCCATCATGTTTACCCTGTGTATTAAGAAAACCTAGTAACAGACAAAGCTGGCAGCCTGCTAATCTTAGCAAGAAGTGATTGAGCATCAAGAAGTAATTAGCAAGAAGCTGATAATCTCAGCAGTAAAGAGTAGATACACACTAGATATTTGCTCGCTCCTTTTCATGCAAAATATTTAAAACATGATACAACCATCTACTACTAAATAAGTGAATAACAAAACTGACTGAAAAACTAACTATACTAAAATACAACAACAATTATTAGACAACAACAGTTAACTGAACCATCTGACTAAAAACAAAAATTATTATTATAAACACACCTTAAAATAAGGAAGAGGATTAGGGCTACCATAAAAAATATTTGAGTTCTGACTTTTTTCTCAGAATTCTGAGATTAAAGTACGAATTCTGACTGTATTAAATCTACATGATGAGTTTATATTTCACAGTTTTTAAATCTGCAGAATGCCTTTGAGGTTGGCAGATTTTATAGTTGCAGTATTTTAAAGACAGATTAAAAAAGCTGGTACTAACTAAGTAAAATGGTTGTAGCATTGTTGTTCTATGTTGAGGTATGATTAAGTGTCTGTCTCTTAGTGTTTAAGAACGAGTAATGTAGAAAAGTGCTATATAAGTACTGACCTTTTGCCATTTCTAAAATCCAGCCTTGTGATTGACTGGTGACTTGTCCAGCGTGTACCCCTGCCTCTCACCTAATGACAGCTGGTATTGGCTCAAGCAGCCCTGCAACCCCCAACAGGAAATGTGGTTAAGATAATAGATTGATGGATGTAAAAATATTAGTTTTTTCTGGGGTTTGTCAGATCTTACTCTAGCCTGGTAATAGCAACAGGCCACCTGATCCACAGATCCCACAGTTGTTAATTTTAATTTCATGTTACGTACAACTATTACTTAAGAGATTAAAAATTCTCACAGTGCATCAAGCCAGATTCATGTTTGCTTTGAATTAACAACTTACAGCTACAATATGTAACGTTTTGCAAAGATTTTCTAGTTGAAATTTGTTCCAAAACCCATGTTCCATGTTATGGAAAAGTGCTGTTGACATCTAAGTCAGACTCACAAGACAGTACTACACCCACTGAAATGCATATTACTAATGGTGGTTAAATTTATGATGAGACCCCCTAGTATGGGGCAACCAGAAGGGTGGCTAGAGCACTCATACAGCTCATGCAGATGGGTGGCCCTTAGAAAGAACTGAAAGCAAAAAGGCACAACAGTAGTCATCCAAGAGTACTTCTGTAAATGTATCAAAGCCTACCAGATCCACATACACTGTGGTTGAGACAGTTTCTGTCAGGAACAGTCTCTGAGTGGGTGTGCAGATATGGAACCCTTCACTCCTTGCACACTACCAAACCTCAAGCTGTCATCTGTCATCCACTGTTCTATGTCATCATCCTTTGCCATGCAGATGAGAGGCCCAGGCTGAACACCACGTCGTAACGTGAAACATTTCTAATAGTTAAATTAATTAAACAAACAATTATCTTTATTATCACTTGGCATTTAAATAAAATTACAGATTGTGATAACTGGATATGGTACAAGGCAGCGAACACAAGACTGTAGTACTGTTATGTTAATACCTAATCTACACGTTATCAAAGTATAAGTTGTTTTCCACAAGTATGAATTATTTCTAATTGGGAATTTTGACAGTACAGTTAAAAAAAATTAACCAGCCTTTCTACTGATCACACTGTATATTATATAATTTTACTCTTTCAACAAAAAAATAAATAAATAAATAACAGTTTTATCCAAATGCTGAGACAGAAATCACACTTTTGTTATGATTTTTTTTTTTTTGGACATTTTCAGCATACAATGGAAATTTTAAATACTTTAATATGTGTGTCTTTAAATTACATGTATGACATAAGACAATAACATATTAAAAGGACTTTCACAAAATTGTATGAAAATAAACATATAAAATGAAAACACTGCTGACTATTAAATGTGGAAAGCATTATCTCCACAATGTATTGTTGCCACCTCCTCCCACCAATCCTAGGATTAAGTTTTATACAGTAAATGTTTCTTGGTGTTCTTCTCTGGCTTAAACAGTATTATAAAGCACTTTGGAGCAAATATACACAGTATTAGTCCAAAACTAGAGGCCAGGATGGCAAATATCTCCACAGCTACAGTAAATTTCCCAGGAGAGCTGACATAAGCTGGGATAAAGGTGATCCAGACTGCACAGAATATCAACATGCTGAAAGTGATCAGTTTGGCTTCATTAAAATTATCAGGTAGTTTCCGACCTAAGACAGCTAACACAAAGCAAAACACAGCCATTAGGCCTATGTATCCAAGCACAGCCCAGAATGCAAAAACTGAACCTAATGCACACTCCAAGATGATTCTATCTTTGTATATGGTTAAGTTTTTCATTGGAAAAGGAGGACTAAGGACTAACCACAGAGTACATATTAAAACTTGGATGAATGTAAACGACACCACGGTCAATCTTTGCTGTGGAGGACCAAACCATTTCATGACATTAGTACCTGGAAGTGTAGCTTTGAAGGCCATTAACACAACTA
>JAUYWH010000256.1:0-11435 GCA_034779795.1 Ctenopoma multispine
GAGTTTAGAAATAATTCGTAATTCAAACCCAACAAGCAGGAGCAGCAAACAATCCGTGTCGTGTCGATACAGGAACCCCTTGAATTTTTGAATTCAATTCAATTCAATTCAAGTTTTTATATAGCGCCAATTTACAACACAGGTCATCTCAGGGCACTTTATAGTGTAAGGTTTAAGACCTTTACACATTATATAAGTATATACAGAATAATGTAGAAATATAAATGACGGGAAATAGAGGCAGGTCAGATTCTTTCTGAACTATCCAGAACAGAAAACATTCTTATGTAGAAAGTTGTTATTTGCAATTTGCATCATTTAAATTCCTTAAAAACTTCAGTTTTATCAACAATAGCACTATAACAGTAGTTAAACTCATTCAAACTATCAACTCGTCGCAGCAAAGGCTTTAAGGATTATAATGTTGGTTGGTTCACCACTTTAAGAAACACTAAAGTACTGTATCTCAACAACTACCAACCACACTACCATACCAACAAATTAGTTACAGACACTACACTGAAAGTGGGACTGACTTTACTTGATCCACTATCTTTTCACTAGCAGTACCTTTTCCTTATAAAATATCTCAACATCCACCAAATAGATTGATACTTATCTGGTAAATAAAAACTTAAAAATGAACAGTACTTATTTTGTTTTATGACCACATACTTGTGCATCTAATGGCTCTCAGCTAAGTATTGTTTGCTTAATGCTACTAGTGCCAATAAACAGATGGTGAAAATGAGCACTGCTGCCCCTTTATGCTGGTGTCCTGTCTACACATAATACTTTCCAGCCAAATTTATCACTAATCTGTCACTTCTCAGATAAGCTTGTATTTTAATCAATATAGCTCTCTGTACAAGCCATGTAACAGCTTGTGTTTCACTTTATGAGTGTAACTGCAACCTATAGAATATTTATTTGCACACCCACAGGATAAAGGGATAATCTTGCTCTGGCTTCATAATGCAACCTTTCCTCCTTAACAACAAATACATCTTATGGGAAACTAAGCTTTGACTGAATCATGTTTTCCATATTTTAACGTTAACAGTGACTTCAGTCATTTAACAGAGGCAGCAGTATTATCTGTTTGTATACCAGTGATCACCAGTTTTAATTCTATCAGTTCAATTCAACATTAGTTATATAGCGCCAAATCACGACATAAGCCATTTCAATGCACTTTACAGTGTACGGTGGAGTATTGTAGAAAACACAACAGTCCCACTTGAGCAAGCACTAGGCACCATTGGAGAGGAAAAACTCCCTTTAACAGAAGAAACCTACAGCAGTTTTAAGTCTAGTCCTAAAGGTAGAGAGGGTGTCTTGGATTGGGAACTAGTTTCATATGAGAGGAGCTTGATAGCTAAAGGCTCTGCCTCCCATTCTACATTTGGAAACTCTAGGAACCACAAGTAGTTACTTGCGCTCTGATAATAAGGTTCTATGAGGTCTTTAGGATATGATGGAGCCTACATTTTTTACCACTTTATCAGTGAGGAGGAGGATTTTAAAACACTATTCTAGATTTTATAGGAAGCCAAAGGAGAGAAGCTAATATAGGAGAAATATCATCTCTCTTGCCGATTCCAGTCAAAACTCTGTCTGCAGCTTTCTGGATTAACTGGAGACTTTTTAATGCATTATTAGGACATCCCATCAGTAAAGAATTACAATTACAATTACATTACAATTAAAAGCCTGGTGTGCACTGGTAGCCTAGAGCCTCATGCACATGCCATGAAAGTGCAAAATTGCCAGTTTGCTTCTTTGGCCACGGACTTTTGTTGCACGTCTCCCCCTCTCTTCTCCCCATGTTTCCTGTCTGCCTCTCTCATTGTCAAGCTGTCAAATAAAGGCTAAAAATGCCATAAAAATAAAAAAAATTAAAAGCTTTATTTTGATGATATGGGAGAGCCATCTTGGCAGAGATGCAGGTCCTTTGGTTGCTGTGTCATATCCAGTCATTTCAGTCTAGACAGAAGAGGAGCAGACATTTACTGCGATGTTACTTAAAATATTGATTTTGTCTTTTAGGACTCTGTTGCTTGTTGTGCATGCTCCTCCTCCTGAATTCCACATCCATTCACAAAGCTGTAAGAAGACTTTGCCGTCATATTTTTTCTTTATTCAAATGCCCAACTATCTCTCTGTATAGTACATCAGTTATTGCCCCTTACACTAACTTAGCTTTGTTTTTCTTAAAGGTGCCTCTGAAAAGGTACTCTAAAACAGCAGGTCTGTAGGGTCAAGAAAAACAAAGCAACCCCTGGACATCCCCTGACTTTTAATATCACCATATAACACCATTGTTTTCTAACATGACCTTTTTCATGTTTATATCAAACATTCCATTCAGGTCTGTGGGAATAACTGAGCTGACTACTAGTTGTCCGTAGTTGTCCCTGGCTGGTGGAATGACTTGCCCTGTTCACCTGTATCACCATGTAACAGTCACAATGGTGTAGTGTCTCTTTAAGACAACCCAAGTCGAGGGTTGATGATGTCACTGGGCCGCGCCACTGCTCTCTCTCTCTGTGATTATGCTAACAACGTGCTCGCACCCAAGTACATGGAGGAGACGGACTTTATATGCTTTATCTTTCCAGAACCTTTGCAACATTACAGGTTGTATGAACACTATGTATCATGTTTGGTAAGCAGCAGCCATTCAACCGGGCCTTGTATGGTTGATGAAGAGAGTGTGTATTAAAGGATACATTGTGGAATTTTCCAGTACCAGTGTAATCGTGTATTCTTCCCGTTATCCAGTTAAGGTTTCCACTGTCTCTTCTCAACCCCTGAACACAACCCAAAACGTTACAACCACCTTTAAAAAACATTTGAAAACTCATGTTTAGAAAGTATTTCAAATGATTCCTTCTCACTCACCCATTCACACACACACACTGACATATACACACACAGAAAAACCTTATTCTAGCGCTTCACAACGCCTTAGCATGTTTTTCTTCTTGACAAGTTGTATTTTATCAGGGCTCTTAGTTTGAAGTAACTCATAATTTACAGAACCCAACTTGTAATTACTTGTGTCTCCTTGTAAGTCGCTTTGGATAAAAGCGTCTGCCAAATGAACTAAAATAAAGTAACGTAAAGTAGTTGTGGGAGAGCTCTTTATTATTATTATTTTTAAAAAAATATATTATTTCACCCTTTTTTTGCCGGCTATCTAGTCCCACACGCGTTGTCCTCTTAGCCTGAGACAATGGACTTGTTTCTATGCTCTTCTTGTTAGACCTTAGTGCTGCATTTGACACTATTGTTCACAACATTTTATTACACCGACTGGAACATCTCATTGGATTCCAAGGAACAGCAGTAAGCTGGCTTAAATCTTATCTGTCAGATAGATTCCAATTTGTTCACATTAATGATAAGTCCTCAACGCACACAGAAGTTAATTATGGGGTGCCACAGGGTTCTGTGATTGGACCAATTCTCTTTACTTTATACATGTCTCCGCTGGGCAATATTATAAAAAAAACACTATATGAACTTCCATTGCTATGCAAATGATACTCAGCTATATTTATCTATGAAACCTAATGAAACAAATCAATTAGTAAAACTTCAATCATGTTTAAAAGACATAAAGGCCTGGATGTCCCATAACTTTCTACTCCTTAATTCAGACAAGACTTAAGTTATTCTATTTGGTCCCCAAGTCCTAAAAGACAAGCTATCTGATCAGATTGCCACCTTAGTGGACATTGCATTGGCCTCGAACACTACTGTGAGGAATCTTGCTGTTATTTTTGATCAAGATATCTCTTTTACCAATTACATAAAATAAATCTCCAGAACTGCCTTCTTCCACCTTAGGAATATTTCAAAGATTAGGAGCATCCTGTCTCAAAGTGACGCTGACAAATTAGTCCATGCTTTTGTTACTTCTAGACTGGACTACTGTAATTCATTACTGATAGGATGTCCCAATAACTCACTCAAAAGCCTCCAGTTAATTCAGAAAGCTGCAGCCAGAGTTCTGACTGGAATTAATAAGAGAGATCATATTTCTCCTACATTAGCTTCTCTCCATTGGCTCCCTGTAAAATCTAGAAAAGAATTTAAAATCCTGCTCATATCTTCCTAGAGTTTCCAAATGTAGAATGGGGGGAAGAGCCTTTAGCCATCAAGCTCCTTTCCTGTGGACCCAGCTCCCAATTAAAGTTCAGGGGGCAGACCCCCTCTCTACCTTTAAGACTAGGCTTAAAACTTTCCTTTTTGATAAAGCTTATAGTTAGACATGGATCAGGTGACTCTGAACCATCTCTTAGTTATGCTGCTATAGGTTTAGTTTGCTGGGGGACCTTCCTGATACACTGAGCTCCCCTTGTCTCTCTATCTCTATCTCACACTCTCTCTCTCTTTCTCTCGCTCTTGTCAGTATTATGACATCATTGCATGTTGTTAACATTGTGTCTTCTCTCTCCCCTAATTGTGCTTCATCCTCTCTGTATCTTTCTGCAGGTGTGCTCGACAACAGAGTTATGTGATTCCGCTTTGTAGCCGGCCGTACCAACCTGCCCTGTGCCTCATCTTCGACTCCTTGTTGTTGTAATGATCTCTGTTGGCTGCAGTCCTTTTCTCTCTCACCCCAACCGGTCGAGGCAGATGGCCACCCACCCTGAGCCTGGTTCTGTTGGAGGTTTCTTCTGTTAAAGGGAGTTTTTCCTCTTCACTGTCGCCTAGTGCTTGCTCAAGTGGGACTGTTGGATTTTCTACATAGTTCTGAATATATACACTTATATTTTGCAAGGTCCTAAACCTTGCTATGTAAAGTGCCTTGAGATGACCTTTGTTATGATTTGGCGGTATACAAATAAAGATGAATTGAATTGAATTGTGCATAAAAGTTATTCACACTTGTGAAATGTGGGACTTACATAGGAATGGTGTGCTATTACTTTTGGAAGTACGGTCGTTTATGGTTTATTTTTAATTAATATTTTTCTATATATCATTCTAATATCATGTTTTTTTGAATGGAGGTCTATAGAAGAGAGATAGTCAAAACAGAGCTGTGTGTAAAGCATGCTGTCAGTCACTAGATAGAGCCAATGCTATTTGCAGTGAGTGCAAAGCAACTCCCTCCACGCCAAGGACCCTGCCCCCCTTTAGCCTTTAGCTAATAGCATGCTAGTTAGCATGCCAGTTGCTAAAAGTGCAAAACAGTCCCCTGAACCCTGTCGCGGACACCCCCCCCACTTTTAGCATGCTAATAGCCTTTGTAATTAGCATGCTGTTAGCATGTTACCATGCTAAATGTTAAAAGATTACAATCCCCCAAACCCAAAGAATGCTATTAGCATGCTAAATGCTAGAAGTGCAAAACAATCCCCTGAACTCCGCTACAGACCCAGCCTCCCTTCAGCATGCTAATTAGGATGCTAATGGTTAAAAGTGCAAAACAATCCCCTCCGCCCCCGCCGTGGACCCCCCTCCCTTATAGCCTTTAGCCAATTAGCATGTTTATTGCTAAAAGTGCAAAATAATCCCCCCACCTTTGCCAACGCCCCATGGGACGCGTTTCTTGTCGTGGTTAGAGCATCCTGCCGCGGCTCAGGTCAGCTCTCCCACACAACTTCTCCAGGATTTGCTAAATCTAGTTTAATTTCTGGTTATTGGTCAGTACCGGACTGATCTATATTTGCATGTTTAGTTTCTGTATAACTCATTTGTATTCCTCCATATAAACATAACACACAAGTAAAGCACACTCATAACCAGATCACAATTCTTAAGCAGGCTTAGCCCAGAAAATACTGAGGTACCGTGACTGTCACAGTAACTGCAGTTACTTTTGTTATTAGTTTATCCACATGTTGTATTTTTTTAAAGTAAAAGGATGTCAACATAAAAGCATAGAATCAGCATGTCAGGAAACTGGCAGAATGCCAGTATAATTTTAAGTCATCAGTATTTGTTGGCTTGCCTGAGAACCTGCTATATAACACAACTCTTGACCCATTCACCATGTGTTTCACCCATCTCAACGTGCAGGCATGTCAATCATTAACTGGGTCTGCGTTGCCTTAGAAAGATAGCATGATAGCTAATAGCATCCAATAAAACAATTTAGTATCTTTCCGTCACTTGCCTGTTGGTTGACAGTAACAGTAGATACAGTACAACATCAAATCTGTTGCCATCTATTGTATATGATCGATGGTTGTACAAATACAACAAGTGTTAACATGTGGTTGGGGTGAACTTTTTTCATATCTTACTTTCACCAAAAGTATAGTAGTTTTAAATGCTATCATATGCTCTGGAATTGTCTGTTTCCCATTATTTAGTATTCAGGACACTAATTTTAAAAGACAAACCCACTATACCTCAATTCATACAATAGCTCTAATATTGGTTGCATAATGTGCATGTGCACATACAGTATTTAGACCTCTTACATTTGTTTTAATTTACTGTTTTTCAAATGAAAAAAAAATCATTAAGTATTTATAAAAACATGCATAAATTAAAAAAAAAATTTTAAGTAAAGCTCTAAATGTACTGGTCATTAAATACATAGATTATGTAAAATGAGATGAGATTAGATTAGATGAGATGAGATAAGACTTTATTGATCTCTCAAAAGTGAAATTCACCTGTCATGGCAGGAGAGTAAAACTGGCATCAACAGTTAAAAACAACAAATAATAATAAAAAAACTAATCTTTAATTAATCTAAAATATAGTAGAAACATAAATACTAATAATATACAATTAGGGAGTTGAGAAAAAGTAGATAACGTGTTCATGATAATGTGTTCATGAGAAGAAACAACAGTTCTGAACTTAAGTCTAGAAATCAGGCAGATCAGTCTGAGGCTATCTAGGTCACTTTTGCTGGATGTAAATATTCTGTATATGTATACAGTATATATATAATGTGTAAGGTCTTAAATCCTTCACTGTAAAGTGCCTTCAGATGATTTATGTTGTGATGTGGCGCTATACAAATAAAGTTGAATTGAATTGAAGTGATGCAGATCGAGAAGTCAAATGGTAGCAGGGCCTTGTTTGTCTTTTCTTCCTTGCTAGCTAAAAACTGTCCAGTTACAGTGAATCAGGACTGAGTTCCTTTAGCCATGTCCCATTATGGTCCGTGATCAGCCTGACTCATCCCACCAATTTTTCTCAGAGTTTTTCACCCTGCTCCATCCTACTCTACCTTCTCAGTTTCTGGATGATTTCTGGTGTGTTTCAATTCCCTGCTGGGATCATGCCTGTTTTGCAGGGCTAATAAGATAATAGCAGGCTAGCTGTCTCCATACGTAAATGTCCCAGTGAGCTTACGTCTGCCCATCATCTCAGAGAGCACAGCTGGAGAAAGACAGACAACAGAAAAATAACAAAACTAAGAATAACCATACACAAAGAGAGGAACTGCTGTAACTGGCTGCCACCCGTCGCCATTGTAGAACTCGCAATAGGTTTTTACCAGTTTTTGTGCCCTTACTTTTGAGCAAAGTAACATGAATATAAACGTTCATTGTTGTAGATACCTTAGTTACCTTTGTATTTCATACTCTACGGTTATGCACAATATGGCCCATGTACTGTATGTAGTACATGAACATGGAAGTGACATGCTATATTCTTCCTACTGATGGTTTCACAACATTACACTCATCTACAATTAATATCCTACCAAGTTTCAGCGTTTCAACATGCTACTTTGCACCAGGCTATGAAGACACATGACGATATTTTACTGCATTTTAAATTTTAAATTGGGTAATTAGGTAATTTGCTAACCCACTGAACCAGGATGAGATTTGAACTGCTTGAGTCTGACTGGAGATGACATGATATTTGTTGATATTTGTTCTTTGTTACTGTGTAAGTTGGCTGTGATTTGAGTGTTGTTGAGCTCCCTTGTCTTCACACATTCTCCATGTTCCAGTTAATAGCTTGTCTTCATGTGTTCTGTAGTGTTTAGTTAGTTTAGTTTTCCTCATGCTATTTAATCTTTGCGCCTGTTTACTCTCTACATCAAATTTGTTATTAAATTACTTTCAGTCTAGCCCTCAGTACTTTTGGTTTTGCTGTAATGGGGTGATTTTTGTGTTTGACTTTTTTTCCCCCTGTTTTGTTCATTTAAAGGTCCATTTAACACAACCTCTTTTCTCTGGTCTGCATTAGGGTTAGGGGTGCAATGGTTCAAATTACTCATGGTTCGGTATGTATCACAGTTTTTGGGCCACGGTTTCAGTACGGTTCAGTATGTGCTTGGTTCTGTATGAAAATCAGCTTGTTAACATTTTCTGTTGCAAGTCAAGATCTGTTTACAGAAACAATGTCTCCTGCAGTGGAGAACACTCTCTCACTCTCTCAGGTATTGTTTTGCAAGTTTAGCAACATGTGGATACTTGCTCTCATGAGACTTCCACCACGCAAGTGGATCTCCATCTGTCTCAATGCAATCTTCTGCCTTGTATGACATCACCTCCTCCTCTATGACACTCTCAAAAGTCTTTGTCTTGTCAGGTGCAGTAAAAAACTGTCCAAATAGCTCTGACATTGCAGACTTCTTCCGGGGAGGAGATTCTGGAGGATTCTGGCTTCCGGATGGCCCAGCTTCTGCTGCAACAGACTGGCCCTGCAAAAATATTTAAACAATTAACAACGTTGTGGCACAAGGTTGCATTCAGGAAAGGTAGAGACTCAAACCTTGGATCAAGGAATGATGCTCTGTTGAGATACTCCTGAAGGTTAGGACCTGTGTATCTTCTTTCTAAGTCCTAAGTGATAGCTGCCTTGGCATCTTTTATGGTTTGACTGTCATCTTCTACAGGCTGCATGGACTTTAGTATCACTGTCTTTAGAGGAAGGACCATTGACAGAGAGGGAGTTGTTTCTGTGCTCAAGAGGGTGGTGATTGTCTTGAGAGGTTTAAGCAGATTAATCATTTCCTTTGCCGGTCTGAGTTCACTGTCAGACAACACTGCAATGTCCTTGACATTCTTTTTAACATTTTTGTCCATCAGGGCAGAGTAGATGGCAGGTGGTTGCTCCAGATATCTCTCCATCATATCATAAATGGTATTCCATCGAGTTGTGGAGTCGTGTATTAGTTTGTGTACAGGTAGATTTAACATTTCCTGTTTGACTTTCAGGGCATGAGCAGCTGTTGTGCTTTTATGAAAAAATGTTACAACTCTTCTGACCTTACTCAACAGATGGCTTATCTGTTGAAGTGCTACTGCCTTCTTGGCTGCAAGGTTTAGAATGTGTGCAAAACATCCTATATGTGGCCCTAGTCTAGCCGCTTCTTTTATGGCGTTCACCATGTTCTGTGCATTATCTGTGGTGACTGGAATGGTGGTGTTCGGTCTCTCCAACTTCCAGTCTGTCAATGCACTCATCAGTGCATCGGCCAAATGGCTGCTTGTGTTGCTTTCAAAAAGGGGGCATGTTTCTAAAATGGAGCTTTCCATTTTCCAGTCCAATATGTAATGAACTGTCACAGATAGGTAACTTTCAAGTGCCCTGGAGGTCCAACTATCAGTTGTCAGAGCTATGTATTGTTCATTCTCAATTTTGCTCCGTGTTTCGTTGTACAGTTCAGGAATAACTTTGCTGCTGAAGTGGGTACGTGAAGGGATTTCGTAACGCGGGTGAGCGTTTTAATCATATGTTGAAATCATAAGGCTATAAAACACCCCACCGCATTCGTTATCTTTCTGTGTCTGTCTGAATTAACACTGAGTGCCCGTTGAAACACCGAAGGCAACGTGGGATGTTTTGGTCTCACCTGCGCTTGACCGCTGTAAACACCCGGGTGATGACAGCGTAAGTGACTTGTCATATTAGATGTATTGCCTTGAGCATACGGCACTCGCATTAAACAACTTTTACATACAGTGACTGTTTTGTTGAAATTTTTTTTACCATCACTGCTGTAGCATATTGGAAACCCAAAATTCTGCCAGACAGCAGACTTATATGAAGCTGGCGGTGGTTCTCTTTGCAGCTTGTCTCCTCCGCTCGCCATGTTGCACTGTTAGCAATACAACACACCAACATGTGAGAAACTGTGATGTCAACAACATATTTGCATACTAAGAGTTGATTGGACAGGCCCTCTTACATGAAACATGCGAAGCGTATTCGGAACCATACAAAAGCGTAATTTTTATGCATTGTTTTGTTTACCACCAAACACATAGCACCACGGGGCACAAGTGTGCCGAGCCATGGAAGGAGAACGATACGGTTCGAATTTTTACAGAGTACCGTTGCACCCCTAATTAGGATCAGTCATTTTGATATGTGTGTGATATGGTCTCCAATAGCAATGAGGTTCTCAGGAGATAGGTTTGAAGCTGTTACAATGAGAATCAGCAGCTCTAAGACCATGGTTCTCTAGCAGAAAATGATGGGGTGTTCGCACCGAGTTGGGATTTCTAATCTCAATTGTCTCTGGTCACTTGGTCACATGATCCACTTGAACTCAGAGGGCTCTTTGTCATTATAGGGTCCTGACCAGGTTCTGACCCTCAAAGCCTAAGAGTTCAAAGTTCCAGTATGTGTTTTTATCCAGTCCCTTTAACTTAGTTACACTAGTATAGTAAAATGTCTGTAGCAGGTGGTTCTTTGCTTTCCTATTGTCTCTGCATGCTCTTGAGAGCCTGTAATGTGATGTTAATAATCTTCAGATCACTGATAACCACTGGGATGAAATGCAACAAAGCAACAAGGTTTTGTCAAATCTAATCTAATCTAAAATAATTCTCGACGTCCAGGGCTGGATGCTCGGGTGAGTACTGGCTCACTCCCGGTGATTGCTTGAAGGGGCCTGGCCACCCTGGCTCTGTCGGGCCCTGGCGTGGCCGAATACCGATGTGGCCTGCAGGCTTGCCACCATGGCCCCCTGGGGTTCTGCACAGTGGCTGCCGGTTAACCTCCCTCTGGTGCTTTCCTCCACTCTTTTCTGAGTGGGGGCTGCATTTATCCCTGCGGGGGTCCTCCTGGGGCTCCTGTGCCCTGGGGGTTCTCTGGATGTCTGGGGCTCGAGTCTCCTCCGTCTGCTTCTGGTCCTGGGGAGCAGGACTGCAATTCCCCACACACACTATTACACTGTTGGACATTTACATGGAGGAACCTTATGAATAAAAACGCGTTCACACACAGGTGTTCACACATGTATAAACAGGTACTGACAGATACACACTGTCTTGATCAGCTGCTGCTTCTAAACTTGTCTTGTAATATTAGTATTATGGGCTTTTCAATAACATTTTATATGTATTAATTAATTCAATTCAACTTTATTTATATAGCGCCAATTCACAACATCTCTGTATCTTTCCTCAGGTATCCTCGACCCTGGAGCCCTAGTTGCTGGTCCAGCCAACCTGCCCAGTGCCTCGTCTGCTGCTCCTTGTTGTTGTATT
>JAUYWH010000257.1:0-11434 GCA_034779795.1 Ctenopoma multispine
TTGAAAGGTCACGGTCAATCTGAGGAAGATGTGGATTTTGGGACTGAAAGTAAGTTTCTCCTTCTCTCTCAAAGATAAAAGACTTTTTTGCATTTTGGATTCTCATTTATTGTATTTTCCTAAAGTTGATATTTTAGTGTGTTGGTCAGAGCAAGGTGGAGCACAGCAGATACATCAGATTAAAGGGAGTGTAACCTTGTCACTTGTCTTGCAGAGCAGCTTGATGAAACAACAGAGTTGATGACTGTGATCCTCGGTGGCCTGATTGTTTTCCTCACTATAGTCGTCATTGTTCTAGTTGTTAAAATCAAGAAACTTAAGACAGGTGCTGTCGATTCATAATTTATTGTGCAACATGACAAATCTATACCAATGTATGTGGTCAGTAAAATATAACTAATCAGAATTTTCTCTTTTGCCATTTAGCTGTTGCTGAAGAACCACAACCAGAGAAGAACAAGGTATGCCCATTTTTTACTTATATAAAGTGACATTGTGATTTTTACAGTTACATTAAGTCCACTCCGATTAGTCTGTTGTATAGTAAATTGAAGTAAGTTTGTATTTCTGAGGAATATTTGCACTTTTTCCTAGTTTTAAGCTTATTTATAATCAGAATCTGACCAAAAAGCCACTTGGACGCATTTGTTTTCCTTTCTTCCAAAAAAAAGTATTATCTGTCTAAAGAGTTTCATGTCAAAGCTCCATCAGCTCAGTCACAAGATATTTTGTCAACAACAAGAAAATTAAGCCTAAAAATCTAGTTACATACGGTAAACTGTAGCTTAAATCACTTTGGTGCAACCCACAAAAAAAACATTTGATTATTTTCTGACAAAGTCAGCTGCAGTGTGTGTTACACATTATGTGAATCTAAAAACTGTTATTTTCAGAATCTGGGCTGTGATTACATGAACCCTGCAGCACTGAGATTCCTTCCAAACACAATAAGAAGCAGGAAACCTGCACCACAGAGAGAGATGGAGACTCATGTTACTTATACTGCCAGCTGAAAGCTTGAAGAAGCTGGAACAGAAACAAAAACTGATGTTTTATCATATTAATCTGCTGTTTGTATTTTACATGTGAGCATTTTATGTAATGAGGCTTCTATATAAATGATCAGTCATTTGTAGGCTTGTGTTTCTTTATTTCATTTCTTGATCAAAGTCTTTCAAACTGTATCTGCCTCCAAACCTCATCTGAGAGAAACAAGGACATAGTTCACGTTTGATGAGGAGAAACCACATGTGGTGAAGATTATTAATAAACCTACTCATAGTAAGAATTAAATGGTCTGTCAGGGGGAGGGTTTGAGATACATATCGCTTCACAGGAAGAGAAGCACAGTGTGGCTTGAGCGTAACTCACGTGAAAGACTCTAAAGTCAAAGCAAAGAAGAAGTGAAAACAGACGTACTTGTTTTTGGTTTAATATTATTAGTCTGTTTTTGTACAAACTGGAAAAAAGTCAAATAACTAAATAACAGTGGAACCAACCAGTGACCTGCGGTAACATAGTCTACAGGAGTCAAAAATACATAATAAATACATGAGTCAATTACAGGAAACTTCAGCCATGACCACAAACATAAAATGATTTCCTGTTTTCAAAGACCAACAGTAAGACCATGTTCATTATAAATCCATACACACATCCACAGTAACAGTGGCAGACTCAGACATACCGTCAGGCTACACTGACATCCATCAGGTTTCTAAAGCTGTTGACGTCTGAAAAAAACCCAACAACGTTTAACCTGAACAACTGTGGGAGAACATGGGCTTATGATTCAAAGCAGTTTTTCACCTCTGCGGACTCACACAGCAATAAACAAAGTTAAGATTAGTTTTCAGTCTGTGACCAACATCGGTGAAGTTGTCAGTTGTAACCATTCTGTGTCAAAATGAAGCTTTTTGCCTCTATGTTTATGTGGGACAGGAAACTGTGGCCAAGAAAGCCTAAAGGTCTTTCAGTCTAAACTTCAGTATAAAGATAAAGAGGTTAATGTAAAGCTAATGTTTAGTTTTGATTCACACATTCTTCTTTCTCTTCCTCGTAATTCGTGTGTCCTTTATAAGGAAATTAAGGGATTTGATAGAAGAGGAGTTAGCAAATGACACTGATGTCAGTCAAATATATAGGGCGACTCTTCAGCGAGAAGAATGAGTGATCACTTGTCTGGCAGGAAGAGAGAGCACAGTGTGAAATTCATAATGTAGAAGGTTTTTTCTATAAGAATTCACTACGTGTTTTATGGTGATAATTCGCTGATCTTCAATGTGTTTATTTATGAAAACGAACAAGCAGCTTTCTGTCCTGGCTGCACATGTGCGTGTGAGCAATGAGTCCTGTGCCCTCTGTCCCCTATTACTTTCCACTGTGGTGAGAACGTTGTGTGTATGAGCAAAATCGAAAGCCACAGCAGAACTGGCCTTCAGCTGAATTAAAACCACACACAACAAAGGACGTGCTACTTTCACACAAAACGCTTCACTGCCTTCTTTTACAGTGTTAAATGTAGAAATACAACATGTATTAATGTTGGATGTGAAAGAATCATCCCTCGTGTGGATCTCTTCCTCATTATGCCCAGTTTTCATAACATACATAACCTCTAAGGACATGTAACAATTGGCTAACAATCACTGCTGATTACAACCCACATATGTTCATTAAAAACATTTTAATTCAAGCTGCATTAGTCCTCATCGTGTAAAGAGGAAAAAAAGAGAAAAGGTGAAAGCATGCAGACACTACCTGAGATACTAGATCTAAGTCTGTTCTCAGCAATATGCTGTATTTTGGCCCCAGTGTTAAACCACGGTATTAACACCACAACTTGCACTCGATCATGAGGATGCCCCTCTGGACCACCAGTGGATGATAGCATGGTGTGTGGTCAGTGTTCGGCAAAGTAGAAGCAAAAAACTTTATTGAAACCTTCTTCCTGGAACTCATTGAGTTTAGCACCATTGCAAAGGGATGATCACACACACAAAGATGAGCCTTACTATAATCACATCTTTACTTTTCTGCAGCCTCAGTAAGTACTGACATCTATTTACTGTCAAACTGCACAATGTGGCTAAATTTAGAAACCACCAGCAAAACTGAACTTAGTTGCTACTTTAATAGTATGAATAATTGTTGATGTTTTGTCTCACTGAACTACACTCTCTTTTTTCAGGTTGGATCTCTGTCTTAGGTTCAGGGTCTCAAACAGTGGAGGTTCAGTCTGGTGTAGATGTTTTACTGCTGTGCTCTAATTTTACTAGTTCACCTACAAGGATCATTTGGTTTAAACTAGTCAATTGAACTGAGCCCCGCTGCATTGCCTCCATGTACAGTTCCAGCGAGCCTGCTTCATTCTACAGTGGAGCTGAAAATGGCAAATTTGAACTGACATCCAACACATCCGATCTCTTTCTCAAGATCAAGCATGTGAATTTATCTGATTCTGGGCTCTATTTTTGTGGATTTTACATAAACAAATACTCAGTTATTGTAAATGCTACATTTTTAAATGTTCAAGGTAAGAGTTGTTGTGTCAGCTAACTGATGACAAAAAATAAATCACTGTGTATGCTCAAAGAATGATTGTGATTACTGTGTATATAAGCATATTACAGGCTTTATTGCTATTGAACACATTTACAACAAATTTTGATTTTGCATTTAAGCAGGCAACCACAGAGAGGAGGAGATATTGCTTAGAGTCTGACACACCTTGTGTGAGGGTTAAACTGGGATTTAATCCAGACTTCCGTAAATAAGATGAATAAAGTAGATGTATTTTGCAATTTACACCTGTAAAGTCAGCAGTGAATCTCGTGATAACACAAACGCTGTCCCCAGATTACTATTTGTTAAATGATGGAATAAGGATAAATTATGGGATAATGAATGTTGATGTTAAAAACCTCCCGGTCTCAGGCAAGTAACACTGCATTAAGAAAGACAGCACAAAATATGACATTGTATTATTGTTCAGGAGGAAAGCAGAGCTTTCTTGTTGAAGAACCTGGTGAAGTTACAAGCCTGATGACTGTGATCCTGAGCACTGTGACTGTTGTTCTTACAAAAGTCATCATTAGCCTTGTCATCAGAATGAGGATTCAGACAGGTAATGTTTGATGTGCGTCCTCAGTGTGATTTGTGCTTTTGTTCCAACCCTGTCTCCCTAAAATTACATTTCTATACAACTGAACTGCAACTGCAATTACATTTTTGTGGCAAATGTAATTATAATGTACTGACACTAAATCTATTGACCCAGCCCAGAGTCTTTTCCTGATCCTAACCCAGTGCTGTGATGCAATAGAGGCACTGGACACAAGCATCTGATATTTTCACAAAAGAGAAAACAGGCTGTTGTAGATCGGATATTTTGGCAGATACGTTGTCTGTGAACATTTCATTGATATGTTCAGGATCAATGTATTTGCGACTTTGCATCAATGTTAAATGTGAACCTATGATCATTATGTAAACGGAAAACTTAATCCACTTTAGTTGTATACAAATGTAATTTTTGGAAGACTGGATTGTTCTGTATTGTATAGCTAAATAACTACTTAATTCAAAAATACTCTGCATGTGAACTGCATGTACTCACAGCTGATGTTTTTCTGTGTGCAATTTGGAGTTGTTCTTCTGTGCCATAGACCTCCGCTGTTGTTTAAAAAAACACAAACAAAACAAAAACACTTGGTGGGGAAATATTTTACGTATATTGCTCTGAATGCTCTGAATTGGCACCACAGAGCAATCCAAAATAATCCTGTCAACTGTACATGTGTGAGATCCCTGATGGAATTTTAGATTTAATTCATTTTTTGTTTTAGTCTCTATATGGGGAATGTTGAGAATATGCTTAATGTAGTAATCATTTAATGCATCATAGATAAATTAAAGGATGCTGTTAATAAAGACAAAAAAATTAACAGTAATATGTTCTTTGTTGTACAAGTTTACTTTTACTCAAAGTTCGTCATTCACTGTACTGGCTGTGATAAGCTCATTCATAGTCTCGTCTAACTGCCCCTAACTCTTACAGAATTCGGATTTGACCTGACTCAGCACTGATTTTGTGTCCAAAACAAGAAAGGAGCATAAATCATTTATTTATGGATTCCGAGAGTTGGCTGCAGGAGGAAAATTGGAGATAGAAAATCACTGGACAATCTCTTTTTTGAAGAAAAAACATGGCCAGATGATGGATCTACTACAACCAAGAACAATTCTGTCTTAGGTTAAACAAATGATATCACCCATTTAATCAGGGGTATTACTGCTTTACATATTACTGCTTTTACTGCTTTATTACTTCTGCATTACAACCTGGGGCGGCATGTAGCCAAGTTGGTAGAGCAGTCGTCTATGAACTTGTAGTTGACCTGTAATTTTCAGTGTAAGCAGAACCAAACCAAATAAAAACTGTTTTCGTTAGAAACTCGTCATCCTATACTTGAGGAAGGAAAGTTATTCTTTATAAGATACAATTAAATATTTAAAAAGAGTACACTATAGTCTCCAGAAACATGATGCAACTGGATCAAATCAGGATCTGTCCAAGAAGATACAAGAAGTACTTTCAAATGTTCTGCTTGAGAAACAGACACCTCCGTGCTGCTGAGCTGGCTGCATGATTAAACAAAGTTTTGAATTGAAAGTTTCAGAATTGTTATTCATTTTTATGTGTGTTTTGTGGTCCATTTGCAATCAACCGATTGAGTAAAAACCGCAAATGATAATAAGATTACATAAGTGTGTAGCTGTTTCCAGTGGCGGTTGGCAGAATAATTTTTTTTTGTGGGGGGCGCACTTTTCAGTTGCGCTCTAACAAAAAAAAACACCACTAGAGTAAACCAAAGCACCGTTATTATGCATCACACTGCTTTAAAAAATTAAATTAATGTGAAAATACACAGTCTGTGTTTTCAGTCATTTACTATCTCTAAGTAAATTTTATCCGTCTCTCCTTCAATTGAGAATATGCAGCCAAGCAGCTCATTCTGCACTGTCTCAGATGTCCTTTAAACACAGTAACAATCTGCAGGTGCTGCTGCATCAAGATATGCAACAAAGTCCACCAGCCCCATGAAAATGCAAGGATTTTCTTCACATTCATCATGGCTACGCAAGCTCAAACACACCACAGAATTTAATACGGACTGTAATCTTAAACAAAATGTGTGGGTTTTTGTCCCCCTCCTCATTAAGTCATCTCATTGTGTTCTATCCTGTAGCTTTCATTAAGCTGCATAGTGATATTCACATTGCTAATCATTGTAAGACACATAGCAGTTAGCCTTTTTCATGTGGCTGCTAGTCTGTTTATACTTTCTCACTTTATCAGGAAAATGTATTAAATCTGTATTACCTGTCTAAATCCAGACTCGTTCTGTTCCTGACAGCTGACAGAGGAGGCAGGAAAAACAAGCCAAAGCTCCGGCTGTCTCCGGTTACCTGTTTGTCCTGAGACAGACAGGTAGCCAGGACGTCTTCTCAGACCAGTTTCTGGAGAAAGACAGAGTGTCATTTTTTCCTTGCTCCCTCCCTTGTGATGTCAGACTGGTGAGGTCCAGAATCTTTAATCTTTTCTTGTGGGGCTCTTCTATAAAACTGTTCAGTATTTAGCTTCTGAATTAGCATTATCAATGAAAAAAACTGCTCCTCTGACTGACTATAAACAAAACACAAGCGCAGCGGTGAGTTTCCGTTTGAATTTCCAGTTCTGGAGCTGTGACGTCAGTCTTGTGGGCGGGCTTTGGGTGCAAAATTTTGCGCCCTAAGGTTCTTCTATAATTTGTATTGGAGGGGGTTCCAGTGCACATGTTTGTGCACACCAGTTATAGCGTAGGTCTATGGTAAAGGTTTTTGCACCCAAAGGAACAGGAAATACGTCATACAACAGTTCAGTCGCAGGAAATGAGTGAGAAAACATTTTTAAACACTTGAATGCAGATTATACACAGTACTCACAGTCTGTATAATGTATAGATTGTTTATTTAATTTTTTTTGTTTTTCTAAAATAATTTTATGTGATTCCTATTTTCTTCTTCTTCATGTGAGACTAGTGGGGCGGCGTCTGAGCGCCCTCTATTGACAAGCTGCCACTGGCTGTTTCGAAGCTTTTTCTTACCAGTGTACATCTGCACTCACCACTTCACACAAACAACTGATCTTTACATGATGCAACAAAATCTCTAACATCTGGAACATGACTGACATTGTTTAGATCAGTAGTCATGTATTGATAAAACATCAGCATTCATAATACTACCGTAAAAAGAAAAAATATTGAGTATGCTGCACATAGTATATGGCTTCAAGCAGAAATTTGAGACAATAGAAACTTAAGGAACGTTTGCACTCAGTGTATGAAATACATACACAACATGGTCAACAACACAAATAACAACAAAAAGACATTTAGGATTATGTGCAGAATAACTGTGATGTGGTCATTAGTTGCTTCATCAACATGTGGTGTTGAGGGATGATCATACAGAAATCCACAGAGGCATGTTTGTGGAAGATATTGGATGCAGATTCAGCAAGAACACTATTAGTATTATAAAAAAATTTGACCCACAGTTCACCCAGTGACAGCAGGGATCAGTTCCAGCATACTCATCCCTTGATCAAATTAGATGGACTGAAGAAGCTATATTTGCATTGGCAGTCTCAAAGGTACACAGTAGATGAATCCCTTGGTAAGATTATGTAGGCCTTGGACAATGATTTCCCAATCTGCAAAAGCAGATTTTTTCAGAATTAAAATGTGCCAAGAAATCACATTATATAGGGAAATCTGAAAATTCAGAATACTGGCTAGAATGAGAAAAAAAAAGACATTTGAAAAACATGATTAAAGAGATTCATGGTCTGACTTGTTAGGGAGAGGGAGAACAACAATGAAGACCTGGCAGAGTAGAGGAACAGACTGATTGCAAGGAAAAAACATGGAACTTAAATAAGTGAGGCACTATACGACATGTCTGTGTCAATTACCAGACCAAAATATTAAAGAGATTCTTCATAAAATAACACCGTTATGTAAAACATACAACTCCTTCATCAAGTTTATGGGGCGTTACGAACATCGTTGCTGACATAGGAAGGCAACGCAGTGTTTATCAGAATAAAATACTCAGAAGGTCACAGCAAGCAGTGAGAATGACGCACTTTAACAGTGTTAGCAGCTAATTACAGAGCACATTATAGCTGATAATTTGTTATTATCAAATAACACAATTTGAAATATAACTTTGTTGCACTCCGCAATGCTGAACATCTGCATCAACGCCTATTTCCCTGCAAGTATTTATGTGGTCAAAAAACAGCCCTCCTCTTTCTGTTAAATGAGCGCCCTTCTTGGGCTCCCTTCAATTAGACACAAAGCTTCAGTCATACACAACGATGAACTGGAACTTGATGGCAGCTTTAATTCTCTGCGGCTTCAGTAAGTACCTGATTTATTGTTTAAACAGCCTTAATTGAAACACGTTTACATTTTTGCTGACACTCATTAATCAAAATGTAGTTTACCTTCTTATTACAGTAAAATGTCTGGTTGCCTCTTGGTCAGGCTGCATCTCTGTCTCTAGATGTCACAGTGTGAAGGTTCAGCCTGGTAAAGGTGTCACACTGCTGTGCTCCAACATTTCCCACTATGACTCGGTGAACTTCTGGTTCAGGCTGATCAATGACTCCAATGCCAGCTGCATCTCAGTTATGTTTAACTCTAAGAGCAATGCTGAGTTCTGTGATGGGATTCAAAAAGAAAAATATGAAATGAGCTCCAACATTACTACTCTATTTCTAAAAATCAAACAAGTGGATTTATCTGACTCTGGACTCTATTTCTGTGGATTTTACACACATGGACGTCCACTTCTCAGTGTAAAACATTTAAAGGTTGAAGGTAAGATTTCTGTAAAGTCTTATTAAAATATTACTTATAAAGTAATATTTTCCATTTATTTAGCTAATTATAATTGTTCTATAAAAACATATAAAGTGAAAATCACAGCTATGATGTGAGTTTGCCAAGAGTAAAATAATCTTCATTTTTTTAAAAGGCAGCCATGAACCACAGAATGACATAGGAACCAATTATGAAAGTAAGATTTACAAAATTGGAGGTTTAGTTTCCTAAAAAATATATATTTTTGCTAGATTTCTAAATCGCTGTTCTTTCTTGTAGAAGACTCTGACAGATTAAAGCTGATCAGTATGATCCTGGGTGGTCTGACTTTCTTCCTTGTAGTGATCATCGTTGGTCTGGTTGTTCAAGTCAGGAAACATCAGACAGGTACAGCAGAGATACTGTATCCATCTCTGATCATGTCGCTACACACAAGTTGTGTGAATATTATTGAAAACAACAGGTTTAACAAATAATAATCAAGTAACTGATCATATGTTTCTGTTACTTAGCTGATAAAGAAGAACTGAATTCAGAGCCGAGTCAGGTGAGTTCAACATGTAAAGTAACTCTTGACATATTTTGATTGTGCCTGGCAGATGAACTGCATGGGATATGTCGTATAGCCTCATTTTAACTTGTCCTCAGTGTATTTTTATTATTATATGTATTATTATATGTATGACTGTATGTTCTGATTCACAGAATCTGGGCTCTGATTACACGAACTCTTCAGCACTCCTTCCAAAGACAATGAGAAGCAGAAGACCTGCATCAGGGGGAGGAGTGGAAACTTGTGCTATTTACACTGCCACCAGATTCACTCAGGAAGCAACTTAATGTGCAGCATGGAATATAACTGATGTTTAGCCATAATATGCTGTACTTTTGTAATGAACTTCCAACATACAGTGTTACTGGCTAATGCTTCTTTCTTTCATTTTCTTAGTGAGAGTCTCTGTTTTATTTAGCGTTCTTCCAATCTTCATCAATGTTTGCTTCATTTAATGTTTGAGGAGGAGCCACAAACGATACTGATGACAAACAGGGCGACTCGAATGATCTGTACAACTGAAGTGAAAACAACATGTAGTCTGCATTAAACTTTACACTGGAGGGTCACTACTGTTGATTTGGCTTTTTTAGGGCTGTTTTAAAGATCTGGCTTTCAGTCCTGGCTGTGTTTTCATGCTACTCCAGCCAAGCAACAAACAACTTGTGCGTCCGGCCCTATCGTGTTCTATTGTAGTGAGAATGACACGCGTACTAGTTGAATCAAAAGCTACAGGATGAGTGGCCTACAACTCACTGCTTTAAAACCACATGCAACAAAAGCTTTGCTGCTTTTTTTAATAAATGTTAGGGTGTGTACATCTGTGGCACATGTAGAAAGGCAGCTTTTTGAATAGAGCACAGTGTTGAAAGCCGTTTCCGGAGTTGGCTACACAAGCGAACAACAGTGAACAACCCCATTGTAGTGATGTAGTACTCAAAGCAGTCTAATATGTAGCATAAAGCTGTTATCAGTCATCGTGCCCATATTTCACATAAATGCTTATGTGCTTTCTTAATTACTAGAATTTTCATTTTGTGTAATGTTTGATCCTAAATGTGACATTTCACACACTGAAAATTACACTAGGGTGACCCAGTGCAAGTGACTCAAGAGTATACATTTTATAAAGACTTTATAAAAGAGTGGTGAGTAAGATTAGTGGATCTGAAAATAGAGATACTGCAAACATACTGCTGCAGCCTCTTGTCAGTGAGGCTCAGCTCCTTCACACAGAGCAGGCGGCAGGTAGGAGGACAGAATGAGTGCAGGTGATGTGAGATAGATCTCTGACGCGTACAAATTATATAAAATCTCCTACATTATCTAGCAGTAACCACGTAACAAAGAGTACAAGCTGCTATGATAGCAGGACAGCAGCTGAAATACCAGCTCATATAAAAAGTCTAAAGCAAGCAAAAAGTAGTTTGACAACTGGCATCTATCTCTAAATATGACAGAAACATTTGTGTGTAGTTGAAATGCACGCTGCATTTCTGTGGATTTATATATGTGCAGTGTACTTACAGTACATTCGTAGTACGGGAAGTAGTAACTTACTGCATTTTAAATTACTAAGATGTTTAAGCCAACCTTTTGACAGTCAAATAGTTTATATGATTAATCACAACTAAAATGTGTGATTAACTATTCAGTTTTTTTATTTACTACTCAAATGTTGGTATTTCGACTCAACTTCGGCCGTAAAGATACTGTCAAGTAAAACGGTCTTAAAAAACAAACGACTAACATTGTGCTTCAACATCTATTTTCCTGTGTTAACTTGAGAACCGACACCACACCTACTTATATTAAAAGCAATCTTACTGGAGCACAGTTCAGTTGCGGACATTGCAGAACTGCCATCTCACGCACCATGAACATCTTCTTGATAAGAGCTTTAAGTCTCTGTTGTCTCAGTAAGTACTGGCATTAGACTTTTCTT
>JAUYWH010000258.1:0-11414 GCA_034779795.1 Ctenopoma multispine
TAGATAGATAGATAGATAGATAGATAGATAGATAGATAGATAGATAGATAGATAGATAGATAGATAGATAGAGTGGTTGGACTGGTGTGAAGATGTGCAGTTCAGACTCAGTGCAGAGTAGACAATGTCTGGTTCTGATGGAAACTCTGAACATAAACAGAGTTTAAACAAGATTTAAATGATGGAGTTTCTTAACTCTGCTGTCTCAGTTCATGACTGATAAATCTAAAACTATCAAAACCTCATCTCTGCCAGTAAAAGAACAAAAAACAAAAGTAGAGATTGTTATAACAGAAAATAGTAGCAGTACTTAGGCAAGTCAGTCTTCTGTAAACATCATTGACCGTCACATTCAGAAGTCATAAGTGTATAAGACAAGTTTCTGTCTCCATCCAGACTAAACTAGTGGTGGCTGTGGTGTGTGCAACACTGGCTTTGGTACAGTGTCAGTGACCAGACAGATGGTGGCAGCAGCTCTCAGTCTTTGTCTGAGAAAGACGTCAGAGCTGCATGTTTCCTAACTCTCTTCTCTGCTTGTTCTGTAATCATTACTCAACTTTCACCCAACTTTGCACCTTAATATAAATAACATAATAGTTTTTTTTGACTGACTGCCTTTCTGTCCTCTGTCAGCCCTGTCTCCTAAAAGTTAGGTTTGCATACGACAACACTGCAATCCAGATTACGTTATTATTATTATTCCAGTATCCGGTTTCTGTCGGCTACATTTCGACATCCAGACGTGTGAGTGTAGCGACTCTAAAGGGTTTTATGGTTGGTATCAGACATTAATGCAGTGGGTCTGTGTCAGTGAACGACAGGGGGCAGAGTTAGTGGATAAAAATGTCACTTCACAAACACAATGTCTGCATTAAAAATGAAACCAAAACACAAACTCTAATCTCACTACTTTTCTTGCCTAAACCCAACCTCACGGGGGACTTTGTTGTCTAACTCGGGTCTCTCGCATGTCTGTTTTGGACAGTGTACCCACGCCACCCTCCTGGCAACTCCCTTATGTGGCATGTTATCATTCATTCACAAAAATACGTTTCAGAGCAACATGACAATTACATTCTTCAAAAACATAATCATGTTGCAATTATGCTCTGTAGAAAAGCATAAGCGGGATCGCAGTTTAGTTGTATACAAACGAAATGTTCAGGAGACAGGGTTGCCTCTCCTCATGTGACTTAGTGGGACGAAAATGTTGTTATGCGATTTGAATAAAGAAGTTAGCTCACATTCCTGGTGTTTTACACAAACATTCCTTCAAAAATGATGTGATCAGCTTGATGTAGCTTCAGTATGTAGTTTTGTTCTGTGGTGGGGTGCAGCAGGTTTAAGGTGGTAAAACTCAGGGTTTAGGAAATTATGACACAGTAGATCACATGGTGACTGAACCTAAACTATAGAGCGATCGTTCAATTTTTAGACAGTACCGGTGTGAGTGGTCCAATTTACGCCATTCTGTTCCACACGCCAACCCAGAGGTGGCGGTAATGCGTCCACAAGCTGTTTGCCAACCGCCATAAAATCTTAAACGAAGAAGAATGAGTTTTTCTGAGACCTGATGCCGTTTTTCATGAGACCTGACGGAGTTTTTCCTGAGATCTGAGGACGTCCTAAAATGTACACCGTACCTCAGTGTTGGTGTTCGACACTTCGACATATGACAGGAGGAGCCGGGAATCGAACCGCAGATCCTATGATTGGCAGGCAACTGATCCTGATCCACAGCCGCCCCAGCCATCATCCATATTCCACGGTTAACAACTGACATTGTATCAGAAGTAGAAATATGTGCGAGGATCACCAGGTTTGTAGTTTATCTTTTTACATTAAAATAACTGCACTATCTAATCTGCATCATCTCAAAAAAGGACAGCTGTGTGGTGATTCTTGATAGATTTGGCTCCAGACTTTAGTGGATCTTCTCGCTCTAACTTACAGTTCTACTACAGCTGTCAAATAGTTTCCTCTCAATACCCCTATTACTGCAGTGATAATTCTGTAAAACTAAAATGATGCCCTTATGGTTGGAGGCCTCGACAAAGCAAGGTGCAGTTTATCTGCACGTCTTTCCAGACTTATAATCAGTATATCCATGAAATGCCCCCATGTGTTCCCAAAACATGCTTTGATAAGAATGGGACATTGTATTGGTGACTTCTTATATCTAATCCTTGTCTATGTTTGTGTTTACACCCAGAGGTGATAAAAAGGAAGCCAGGACAGGACGTCACTCTTCAGTGTTCAGCTCCCACAGATTTTACCATCAGAGTGTTAAAGTGGATCAGACCTGATCTGGACTCAGAGGGTTTTGTGTACTACTATCGAGACCAGCGCTCATATGCCGACTTCCAAAATTCGTATTTTCACGGTCGGGTGGAGCTGAGAGATCCAGAGATGAAGAATGGAGACGTGTCTTTGCTTCTGAAGAATGTCAACATCAATGATACTGGAACATACGAGCGTCACTTTATTGTGGAAAGAAATGGACAAAGAAGCAACAACACAGACGTCAAACATGTCTCTCTGAAGGTTGAAAATCCTGCTGGACAAACCAAAGATGGAGGAAACACGGATGGAGGACAGGGGCGTGTTGGGTTGATAGTTGGCCTGTCGGTTTCTGGTGTGGGAATTGTTGTTCTTGTTTTTTGTGCCCTCTACTGCGTTTCCAAAAACAAGGAATCACTCAGAAGATTGCTGAGGGGAATATAAATGATTACATTTTTGCCAGTATATGCTTTATTTAATTTAAGTTATTTCAGTGTAAATTATTATTGATTTCATGATTAGGGATGTATCTGGTTGATTGCTTTTATGGAGGTTTTATCATGAGATGTTGCTGTAGCCATTAGAAAGCATTAACCAAGAATCCTCCAGTTTTTATTTGCTGAGTAACGTGTTTACATTAAAGTAGGTTAAATTAATCTAATTTAAGACACTGAATATTTATTATGTGCAATTAGCCTAGTCCAGAGCTGGTTAAACTCTCCTCTGCATGGGTGGATCTATTTGTCTGCATGCCCTTTTTTTATTGTGTATTTATACGTTTCCTATGATATGTTTCAGGTCTTCCTAAAAGTCTGCTGCTAAAGTTGGTGAGTAGTTTGGCGTTTTATCCCTTTTTTACATCAGTAACACCGCAATCGAGCCATGTGACCTTTTTTTACCAATAACAGCACAAACACATGTCTACACCTTCCTGGACTGAGCTTTACTGTTGGACGTGCGGCAGATTAAACCAACACTGTCCCCTGATGTTTTTATTGAAGCAAAAACGTATGGTGGTGGATGGGGTTTGTCGACTTTTAGCACTTTACAAGGAAGAAGTGAACATATTATGAGACGTCAAAGAAATGTAACCATCCTCTGCATTAACAGTTGGATGTCTTTTAGAAGTACAAATTAAATACAGTTAATGGAGTCTTGAACGTATTGATGCCTTGAGTGTAATAAAAATAAAACATGTCAGAATTGACTGTGTTGCTGTTTTTATCTGTAACTACAGGTCTGATGGTAGAAACGGTTTGTCAGTGAAGTGGGTTTTGTGTGGATGTTTGGACAAAACATATTAAATAAAAGGTGTTTTACAGACAAAGCAAATTCATTCATCAGAAATAATCAGAATAACATCATTATAATAGTACTACAGATGATGTTGGTGTTAGCATTAGAGATTATTTTAATGTGAGGTCATCTACACTGTCAGATGACCTCACATTAAAATAAGGATGTCTTTCATTCATCTTTCCCCTTATGGAGATGGAAAAACTGTAAGCTACAGCTCCACTAACACAGTCTGTGCCCAGTTTGTCAACAAATTCAAACTGATCTAGTTTTGTCATGAGATTAAAAAGTAAAAGCTTTTAGTATTATTATTTAAAATGACTACTTGACCAACAGTTTTCACAAAAAACTGCAGAAAATAATTTATTAAATTAGTGCATTTGATTACAAAAGTTTTATGTTTAAATTTATTATAAAAGGTTTCTCAAAGATGTCTATCCATGAGTTTGGCTCTGCAGTGTCTGTGTTTTCTCTTTGTTTAGATCAGATAAGTGAAAGTGAAGATGTCACTTCTCCGGGTGTCAGGTCCCCAGAGACGCTGCCATCAAGTCAGCCTGAGAAAAGCCTTGTGACACTAGAAAACCAGAGTACACGTGAAGGTAGAAGTAGGATATGTGAAGCTCACAGAACCACGCGGTACAGTGCAGAGGAAAACATATTGTTCTGTGTGGTCATTATGATTACTGTATTACTGCTTCTGTTATAAGAGTGGTTCTTGGCTACTGGTTTATTCAAAAACCTTTCTCCAAATCCACCCTGAAAACTAAACACACACAGAATTGATAAGTTTAACATAAAATAATAGCATGCACAGAATATGAAATTTTATTTTACATTTTAAGTAAAATACAAAGAAACAAAAAGAATAGCTCATAGGCTGCACACTGTGAGTGGCCTTTCAAACACTCTATTCCTTCATGTCTATTTTATACTAGTTTTAACACTGTATTAGACCAGTTTCTCAGCTTTTGTCTCATCCTGGTTCAAAGTGTTTCCCACATTAACTGCAGTGAGCGGGACGTCATGCTCCAAGGCTGAGAATTTTATTTCCACAAGGACCTGGGTTTAATCACTCGTTGGCCGGGTGCCTTTCTTTGTGGATTTAGCATTTCAAGTTAATTGGTGACTTAATTGTCCGTAGGTGTGGTGTTTGTCTGTATATGTCAACCCTGTGATGGACCCCGCCTCTCACCCCCTCACAGCTGGGATAGGCTCCTGCACCCCCACGACCCTCAGGAGGACCAGCAGTTAAGATAATGGATGGATGAAAGCTCTGACAAACAACTGAGTTGACTCAGCTCCAGTTTCCAGTGTTCGACATTTACAACAAATGAATGTTATGTTATTTATTGTTCTTTTTTTCTTTTGTCCATAAACTGTGATGAAATATATATATTTATAGTCCATTATAAATTCACAGAGTCCAGTGGATCATTTGCATTAGATATCCGTTTGCTCTCATAGAGAATGTGACAAAAGCATCAAATCTTCACACTTATGAAGCCTGAAACAGAAAATGTGAAATACTTTCCTGGTAAATGACCAAACTGTTGACTTTCCCTTTTAGGACAACAGTCTGCAACTCATTTTATTCTTCTTTGTTTGAAGATGCAATAATTTTGTGTTGAGCTTTAAAATGAATGATGGTAAATGTTTCTGTGTTAGAGTGAAATGTTTTTTTTTATTTGGTGTCAGATTGTTTGATCCGAATTACCCCACAGCTGCCATGTGTCTGACATTATATTACTCAGTGACTACAATAATAATAATAGATAATTTATTGATCCCCTTGGGGAAATTCTTTGTGGACAGGCTGCCCCCTGTGGGGGCGCCAGGGGTCAGGGTATCGGTGTCTTGTCCAATGACACCTCGACATGTAACCTGGTGGGACAGGGAATCGAACTCGCTCACCTTCGGGTTTGAAGACGACTGCTCTACCCACTGAGCATGCACACTGCAAATAAGAGGTTAAATATTTATCTTTCTACTCTCTGTTCCTCTGAGTTCTAACTGATTGACTTGATCTGACTTGCTGCACTGGGCTTGATTTGGCAGAGTCCATGAAAAAACACCCCCAGGACAGAAACAATGAGGTTTGTCTGTGTTGTAATTTGAAGCTGATTTTTTCCTGCGACACATTTTCATGCAGTGAAACTAGCATCGTTTGAAAATGCAGACAGCGATGAACAAACCGAAGCTGGACTTAAGTTTAGGAGGTGGGGGAAAGTCCAGGAGGACCCCGGACAACCAGGGAAGATCCAATGGTTCTGGTAGCAAAATGCTAAGAAGCAGTTTGTCCCCACAACCTGCTGCTGCTGTTTGTGCCTCAGAAACAGTGAATGGGTGAGTTGTTGCTACAAAATTAGAAAAGTTATGTAGCTAATAAAATAACAAACACATGTTTTATAGGTGAGAATTCATCTGAAATGTTTATTTTTTTGCATGAATCTTGTTGTCAGGAAGTAGAGAAAGTATATGATCAGTTTATATACAATCACAAAACACTGTTCTGCAGCTGACTTAAAATTATTGATAATATAAATCATTTCTGAAAGCTAATACAAAAAAGCTACTGTGGTATGGTATGAAATGTGATCATATGTAAAAACACACCGCCTCCTTCATAGCCTCACACTGTGTGAGCAGGGAACTCATGATGTGTTCTTACATGCACTGCAGGAACTCTGGGCTCATTAACCCTGAGATGGATGTTACAGTCAGTTCATGTTGTGATTCTCTATTTCACCATGACGACTAAATAAAGGGCGAATCCACCATTCAAGTGCCTGTAAATCTATTGAAAACTTTGAATACACTTAGTGATTATTCAACAGATCTGTGAGGCCTGTAGTTTACTGTAGAACCATCATCATCATCATCAGAAGGTGGTGGAGGTGTCAGAGAAACAACAGGTGCTGCAGGTCTGAACATCGCGTGACATCCAACAACACAGATGTGTCGATTTTGCTTCCTAATTAAATCTCAAATGTTCTTTTTGTTTAGGTCAGAGAACATCTGGGAGTGCTGCAGAGGACGTGCTTCTTCAAACAACTGGAACAGACCTGACCTGGAGTCAGACGGTGATGTCGTCTTCTACTGTAACGTCTGCTCTTGTGAAAAGTACCAACATCCATCTTTTCGTGGTCGAGTGGAGCTGAAAGATCCAGAAGTGAAGAACGGAGACGTGTCTGTGATTCTGAAGAACATCAACATCAACGAAACTGGAACATACGAGTGAAAGATAACAATCAGCAAACCAGAACCCCCCTAATCAACACCACAAACCGTTACAGTCTCAATCCAGGACCACCTGGACTCTATACTCACCTCCCATTGGACACTAACAGCCCCCTACGCTAACAGGCCAGGCCGTCACACTGATGTGTGGACTTCTTGTGTCTTGTGGATTGGAAGTTTGTTTTGGATCTTTCTATTGTTGTTGCTCCCTGCATCTATCTGTTCTTTTCAGTCAAGGATTTTCTCAATGGTTCTGGACTCCATTACCCACACACTTCCCGTTGCGAGACAGACTGGATCTCCTGGACCACATTACCCATCATCCTTGACCCACCTGTTGCCTTCCACTCTTACCTTTCTACCTACCGGTCCTGGTCTCTTCCATGATTCCACCTCACAAATAAAATAATTTGGTTTCTTAGAGCTTCTGTCTTCTAAGATTTCAACACTACGGACAAATAATTGTATATATTTTTATAGCTCTGTTTAGATTGTTTTGTTATATAGATCTATATATATATCTATATATATAGATAGCGAAAGGTAGAGTGCGGGTCGCCACTTCATCACAGGGCCGACATATACAGACAAACAACCATGCAGTCATCAATCAATCTGCATACATGTCAACTCCACAAAGAAAGGCACCGACCCGGGGATCAAACCCGGATCCTTCAAGCTGTGAGGCGATACTAAAATGGTAATATAACCATATATTATAATATTATAATGTATAATGAATATAATATATATTATAATTACACAATGACAAAAGTCCAGACAGACAAATCGACCCACCCGTAGCTCTCTGAAGGCTGCAGAATAGCAAACCCCATCACCTGAGATTCTGAACATCTCAATCAAATGTTATTTGTCTTCAGGAATAATATATCAAAGCTGACATGAGGCATGATTTTAACAGTAACTACTACATGCCTGGTAAATATAGATAAACAGCTGCATATATAGAAACACATATTTAATAAATACCATCATCTGCTGGATGTGAAATTATTTCCATCAAGTCATTCTTCTGTGAAATGTCAGAAAAAACAGACTATTATGTTTGATAAACTCCCTCAGACCTGAACAATCAAAACCCTGAATATTTTTAGTTTATTTTCACAGTTGATAAACAAAAAACGTCAAAATCTCACATAAAAAAAGTTCAAACCAAAGTATTTTTAAATGTTTTTATTTTTGTGTTATTTTCCTGTGATTGTCAGAATATTAAGATTAACTTTATATAAAGTATATATTAACAAGTCACACACAGCATTGTGTATAATGTAATAAATAGTGTAAACACAAAGGTGTGATTGACTCTGGAGATCAGTTGGTGAGCAGTAAACCAGCAGCAGGGTGTCAGTGGTTGGACGGGTGTGAAGGTGTGAAGCTTGATCTCAGTGAAGAGTATTCAACCTCTGAAACAAACACAAACAGATATTCCCATATTAACACCACATAACGTCTGCAGGATCAGGTCTGGTCGCGGTTCACAGATGTCGTTTCACACAGAGTCAAGTCACACAGCAGGAAAGAGTCAGAGTCTGACGTGTTTTCATTTACTGGAAAGAATCTTTTTGTTTGTTTGTTTGTTTGTTTGTTTGTTTGTTTGTTTGTTTGTTTGTTTGTTTGTTTGTTTGAGTGGAAGCGCTCGGGTAGAACATGATGTAAGAGAAGAAGTTACTGTGGAAAAATGCAGTTCACACTTTAATTTGTGTAGTGTAACAACAACAGCCCACAGACGACCGTCAGAGTGTCAACAACACAATGACTGCACAGAGATGAAATGTCGTCACTGCAGCTGCTGAGTGAGAGTGGATGTGTCACTTCTTCTGCCTCCTGCTGTTACCTCAGTGCTCTCACCGCCTGCTGTTCGTTATCTCGCCCCCTTCTGAGTATGTAGAGTTACTCCTGTTCTGACAGGTCGCTGTTGGATTACCTCTGTGCCACAGTTCATACCTACATCTTTCTGACTCTCACCTGCTTCACCTGATTGTTCTGTTTGACTCTGCCTGACTCCATGTGAACCTGCTGTGAAACTGTGTTAACTTCTAAAACACTGCAGCAGTGACAGAGCTCCACACGTGACCTGCTGCTAAGAAACGAGCAGCTGTACCTTCGTTTGGTCTGATGGATACGGCTCCGTGACTGATGTCCTGTGATCTTCTTACTGCTGAGTAAACTGCAGATGGATCAGCTGCTGCAAGAGTAAATGACTTTATTACATTAAAGTAACTACAACACTTAACTGCAGCCAGTGCTGCTGTGGTACATGTACAAATACACAAATATAATACCCAGAGTATCAGCTCTACTATAATATGATCAAACTTAAATAACAGTTACATTTCTGCACTTTATACAAAATTAGGTAACACCACTGGTCTGAAACAGGAAATAAACCAGTTCAAACTGTGTTTACTGATGAAACAGGAAACTGAATGTCCGTACAGTTGTTCACTTTTATCAAAGCCAGTTGACACCTTTCATTGTGTTGTCACACATTCACCTGAGGTAAACAACACAGTTGAAAAAAACTTTACCCTTAACATGAGAGTTAAATTTTAATTTAATTCAAGTTTAGATTTAAGGGTTTGTTGGTGGAAACGTTTTGTGCCTCTTACAGTAGCAAAATAATTATTTTAAATGTAAGGTAATACTAGTTATTGTTATCATCGTCAGCTTTACATTGTGTTTGGTCTCCACCAACGCCTGAGGGAAATATTTGCTCTTCAGCTGTGAAGTGCTTTGTTATGATTTATGATCACTGTTTCTGTTTGCGGCTGACCAGCTACAGCTTTTTTTAGTTTAACTGCTGCTTCTTGCTGTGAACCAGAACAGTTATAGATCAATCACTTAACATTGAGCTGAAACTCACTAAAAACCTTTGAAGCTGCAGAGAAAGTGAAGATTCTCCATGTGTACTACTAATGCCTGCTAGAGGCACATAAATATGACACAGAATAAAGTGTCATTGATATATAAAGAATAATTAACTTTATCAAATCAAGTCACTGACACCCTCAGTGCTCGGTTGTTCACACGAAAGGTGACAGAATAAAACTAGAATTTCAGGTTTTATGCTCCTGCCACGAGTGCAGCTTCAGTTAAGAATGGGACATAACTGACATCACAGTGACCTTGACCTTTGACCTTTAACCACCAAAATCTAATTCATTCACCGTTGAGTTAAAGTCGATAGCTCAACACAAGTCGATAGCTTGAACGAAAAGTTCAAACCTCTACCACTTGTCACATTAGTGCCAAGTTTGATGCATTAAGTCTTTAAGCGTCCATGTTGTGGTTCACAAACTTACCTTAGACACAGCGTTGCTTTAAGCGAAATACAAAATTTTTGACGTGTTGTTAATGTACAAATAATGTCAGTAAGTCTGAGGTTTAACAAAAACTCTGACCTCTCTGTTTCACTACATGAACAGTCACAAGGTCTTTTTTTTGTGGAAGTTGACAGACTGTGAGAAAATCAGTCGTACCTGTCGTCCTGTTTGGTTCATGACGGACGTCTGCTGTTCTTCTCACAGATGAGTAAACTGGAGCTGGATCAGTGTGGATAACTGCAATAACCAGACAAATCAGTATTTAGTAAGAACTGATAAAGACAGATGCTCAACAAATGGTTTGCTGTGACAAACATCACATCATTTCATTCCTGGTTTTTGACCAGTAATGTGGACAGATTTCTCCAGATTATTTGAATCTTTTCATTATATTGTGGCTCAAAGATGATGAAATCACCTTTTTTCCTAGTTTTAGAATATAAATGGTATCTTCTTAAGTTGTTTAATTATCTGCCCTCACTTCTTTTCAGTGCTCAGCTTTGGCCTCATCTTTACTTCTGAATCATATCCTGTCATGATACTGACTTGTTGCTAATTAACCTCATATGTTGTGAGTAGTTTCACCTGATTATTTTGTTGTCGCTCTCCTAACCTATTTCAAATGTTTTGACTGCATTTAATGTAGAAAAAGTAGTGAAACTTAACGTCAGCTCTGCAGAGAAACATGTAAAAGAAGTACAACTGAAATGCTGATTTGAAAACAGGAAACTAGCAGCAGAGCTTCTGTTAACCTATAACCACAGATAAAATAAAATTCCCACAGTGTGTCGAAAACCTCTGATCCAGCCAAAAAAGCCAGAAACTAAAGAACACTTCATCTTACTGAAACTCTTTTTGGTTATGCTACTGTGTATATCATCTGGAAGTTGGAGGAAGTTTCTCACCTTTGGTTTTCCTCTGGTGACATTGTCTCACCAGCAGAACCAGTAACACTAGTAGCACCAGACCAAAGAGGAATGGAAGAGTCAACAGCACATACATGGTCGGAAAGGAGGACGGTGGAGGAGAAGAGGAGAAGGTAGATGACAAGGAGTCAGAAGGTGTAGGAGATGGGGTTGATTTCTCTGGAATAACCAAAAAAACAATCATTAAAGAGTCACTGTCACAGGTCACAGAGGACTCTGATCCCACATATCAGAAATGATGATTGTGGAGGTACCTCCTCACCTGTGACGTAGATCCAGCTGGGTGGAGACTCTCCACGACTGCTGATGTGACACTTGTAGAGGCCTTCAT
>JAUYWH010000259.1:0-11340 GCA_034779795.1 Ctenopoma multispine
TTCTCTGAAAGACATTTTCTGTGTCCTTTCTTTGTATTTGAAGAATTAGAAACATCTGGTCCATTGTTCCCCTTTATCCAGCTCTATGGAAGGAGGAGAACTAGAACAATGCAGTTTACACTCACTATATCTTCACTTAATAGGCTGTTTGTGCCTGAATTTAACTTCTGAGCACAAATGAATGTGGACATTTTAAAACATGTTGTCTATTTGACTAATTTCTATTTTTTATCTGTCATATGACAGCTTAGACTTTGTCTCTGAGGATGAACTGTACTTTAGACTTTGGACTAACTTTAGATAACAAATGATTTTCTCCTCAACATGACTTAAATGACAACATGTAACACCTGCTCACTTATTCTGTTTATTCAGTGCCATCAACATTTCTCAGTTCCTTTAGAAATAAGTTAGTGAGGAAGTGTTTCTAACAGAGTCTCTCTGTGAACATGTGTTCATGTTCTTCAATAAATCAAGTTCGGTTTCCTGATCTTTCCGGAGGAATAACATTTTAAACACAACCACTTACCCAGTGAGTTTTACCAGCCTGCTCCCCACAGAAATGACACCGGTCAGTCAGGTCATCTACAAAAAGAGTGCATAACAACTTTTTATATTTTTAGAAGCACTTTTATATACAAACTATTTAGATTTGTTGAGTGGAATAAAAACATTTGCCTCCAGACAAAGCAGAGATAAAGAAATCATTAAATTTCATGTCAGAAGAAATAACAACAATCTCAAAATAACAAAAAGTGATAATGGATTTATTGGAAGAGATTAAAGATCTCAGAAGACAAAATGAGGAAAAGGACAAATTGTTATGTTGGAAGGTCGGATATCAGACCTGGAACAATACTCAAGATTAAACGATGTGATAGTGACTGGAAACAACACATAAGACATATGCAAGAGTAACAGCAACAGGAAGTGGGGAGCCACCAGAACAAGAGATAAACCACCTGGAGAAACGGGTAATAGAGTTCTTTAGTATCAAAGGTATAAAGGTAGAGACCAAGGACATAGAGGGGTGCCATCCTCCTCGCAAGGCAAGCAAGAATATTAAGAAAGCAGAAGAAAATAGAGTCAACGTGGACATCAGATTGTAAGATATTCATTAAGCTGAATGGGTCTCCAGAGCAGGCAAAGATTCTGGTCATCAAAGAAATGACTGAACTAGAAAGATATAAGTGATAAATGAGAACAGAACTGTTTAAGAACTACTATAAGGAAAGATGATCTCAAAACCATGGATGATGTAATATTTATAAACAACTAAGACGTCTGAAGAATTATATAGAACAACAAATATAGAAACTGATAATAGGTTTTGGGAGTATGATCATGATATAGATCCTGATTACAATTTCTTTAACAATACAATAAAAGAATGTAATTATTACACTGTTGAACAATATAACGTGAAGATGAAATTAGAAAACAGTATAACTATGGTTCTCTTCAACAGCAGAAGTCTATATGCAAACTTTCCCTCCATCAAGGAATATTTAACACAGTTCAAGCAACCATTCAATATAATCGTCATATCAGAGACCTGGATAACACCTGAAAAAGAGGAAAACTTTGAACTACATGGATATGAATTCCTTCATTTAGACAGGATAAACAAAACAGGAGGTGGGGTGGCACTTTATATTGATAAAAACCTAACATACGAAAGAGTGGAAAGGATGACGACTTCTATTGATGGAGTGATGGATGTATAACAGTTCAAATTAACATGGAAAGAAAGAAAAATATTGCATAGTTATATATATAGAACACCAGGCTCCAAGATCGAAAGCTTTAAGGATAATATGGAGGAGCTTTTTACAAATATCAACCAGAAAAGGTTGTTTATTTGGGGGGACTTTAATATAGACCGATATAAATAAACTGTCACTAAATTTAAATAAAACTAAATTTATGCTATTTGGAAACCAAAAGAGAATCAATGAAGTAAAAATATGTATTGATAACGTGTTTATTGAAAGAATAAATGAAATAATATTTCTTGGAGTGATCATAGAAAACAAGATCTGTTGGAAACCACACATTAAATATGTAAGGGGGAAGCTGCCACGGGGCATTGATGTCCTAGGAAAAACTAAACAAACTTTAAATCAGAAAGCACTTTATATACTATACAACTCCCTACCAATACCATATCTGAGTTATTGTGTAGAGGTCTGGGGAAATGCTTCAAACGTAACACACACAATAACAATAATGCAGAAAAAGGAATCAGATGAATAACTAACCACACAAATGAACTTTTTATTAAAGCACAGGTGGTAAAGTTCCAAGACTTGGTTAAATACAAAACAGCACAAATTATATATAAAGCAAGAAGTAACTTATTACCTGACACATTACAGAAACTGTTCACAGAGAGAGAGAAGAGGGATATTTTATTTATTTTTTACATTATTGAAATGAACAGCAAGTAAACAACATAAACAGACAACTGTCCACTGATTTCCCACTTAAAAACTATGTCCAGATAAACAGAATCAGGTTTCTAGGATTTCCTTACCTGGATTATTGAGGATGCATCGTGATAAACAGATGAAGTAAACAAAGGGAACAACAACTGCTCAAACAACCAGGGGTGTCAATTACATGAATAAATGAGAGAATTTACAAAAATAAATAGTTTTGAAAAACCTGTTTGTTGGTAGAATCTGACTTTATATACAACTCCACATCCTTCAGGATGTAAAGAAAGATGGTGTTTTATTCATACATTTACATCTATGGATAAAACGTTTGCTAGAAGAATCAACACATCCATTAGAAAGAAACACTTATCATCCTTTCTGGGGATTTTAAAGAAACACAATAACACATTTTCCCACTGTAAGGAAAAGTCCTTAAAGTATGGTTTAGAACAAATCTGCTAAATTCCTTCAAAAACCTCTGTGTAAAGGAACAATGCCAAAAAAATGTGTCACAGTTTCTGGATGGTCCTCACAAAAACTGCAGTTAATATTTATGTCTCTTTATTTCACCATATAGAGTTCAGCTGATAACATTTATAGATAAGTTTAAATGACACTTCCTTCCTTATTTACAGTTAAATATTTGTGGGGGATCATCCAGACGGTTTCCCAGTTAACATCTGGAACATAACGATTCCAGTAAGACAATACATAAGGGAGTAGACCTTTTAAATAAAACATTTCTGTTGTTCCAGATGAGGTGTTCATGTGGTGAGAAGTTGTGTTTGTGAATGAGGGTCCACGCTGAGAGGACCTGCTTATGGAAGGATGAACGTTTTACAGGGAGTTTCTCAACATTGTAATTACAATTTAAAACAAAATTAAAGCCACCAAGACGAGAGAAAACATGATACGGTAGAAGGTTCCAGATAGAAGTAGGATTTTTAAGAGAAGCCAGGAGATTAGAGAATGATTAATGAAACTGTCACAATGAACTGGATCATATCAAAGATGTTTCAAAGTAAAATGAGGAACATCATCAAGCTTCAAGAAGATCCAGCTGTGTATGTCAACCCAAAACCTTTTGCTATGAGAGCATGAAAAGAAAAGCTGATCCAAGGTTTCTGTTTCCATCTGACAGAAGCTACAAGGAGCAACTTCAAAGTTTCACCTCTTCTTACTGGGTCTATACCTGTTATTACTGTAACATGTGTTTCTATCACTTGTGGAGTCACTGGACGTCTGACAGCACCAACATGCCTCCATTACTCCACACATGCTCAGAAGCCTCAGCACAGCAGCTCACATCACTGAGGGAAATATTGAACTTAGCATCATCAGCATCATCTACATATCACTAAAACAATGATCATATTCAGCTGATGTCAAAGTCTGATCAGGATGCTGTGGTCTAGATATTCTATCATCAGTGTCTTTGATCAAACACACTGAGAAACATCCTGCTGTAGTTTCTAACAGGAACAGAAAAGTCCCAGTTTGGATCCTGTCAACCAGGATTTGAAGACCTTCTTTTACTGAGCACAAAGATCCTCCAGTGATGGAGTCAAAGAGAGTCTGAGAACAAGGAAAGACTCCAACAAATCCCTGTATGTGCATTAAGAAGAGTGAGCTATGAACCACAGATGTTAGATCAGCTGCATAAGGCTCCATAGTCTGAGCTGTAGATGAGTCACTGATCAGCTTATTATTGGATGGAGCCTCCAGAGTCCAGAGTCCCATTGTTGAGATGAATCTCAATGTAGAACTACATTCTAATGTCAGTGAAACATGAGGAGAGTTTCTCTCTCCAGACCTCCTTCAATCATCCTTCACTACCCCGACACAGAGAAACAGATGAACTCTGGACTCTGGTTTAGAAAGAAGACCATCAAATAAAGACCAGAAGTCAAACACCTGGTTTCATGTGTGTCAGGAGGCTGATAAATACAAACAGCAGCATGATTGATTATTGGTGAATCTACATTGTAATAAGAAACAGAGTTTGACATCATCCTTCCATCAAAAACACACAGCTACACATATGTTGATGAATCGTTTGAAATAAGAAATATCAGATTACACTTAAACACAAAGTGAACAAGTTGGGGTTGAAACATTTCAGTTTGCTGGTTACGTGGAAAGAGGCTGAGAGAGGAGGGAAAAGACTTTATCAAGAAAACATGTAGATAACGAACATTAAGAACATGAAGTAATTTTTCTGTTCTGTAAAACACTGGTGTCTTACTGACTAACCGCCTTTGCAACACAACACAACCTCCAAGTACTTGCACTGACTAACCGCCTTTGCAACACAACACAACCTCCAAGTACTCGCACTGACTGAGACCTGGATCCTCCCCCATGACACAGCTACACCTGCAGCTCTTTCCACAGACTTCTACGTCTCTCATACTCTCCGCCCCACTGGCAGGGCAGGTGGTACAGGCATGCAGTAACTATTACACACCCTTTAAAAATGTCCGTAGTTGTATATCGTCCTCCAGGTCCGCTGGGGAACTTTGTAGGGGAACTAGACACAACTCTCCATCATTGTAGAAGAGGAACTTCCCCTTGTGCTACTGGGAGGATTGAACCTCAACCTGCACAAGCCACAAATGGCTGATTTCCACAGTTTCATCTCAGCATCCAAACTCACACTTCTCAGCATGCTGGCAACGCACAGAGCTACATGTATGTATGTATCTGACCACTCTTGAAAGAAATCCAAGTGCCTGGTTGAACTTAGTAAGCACACCACAGTCTGGTAAATGACTGTTATTTTTATATTTTTTAGACTTTGTATTTTTTATCTGAAGATTGAGTCATGGCAGCTGGACTTCTTTCTTTCAAGTAGAGATGTTTCATTCTGCATCCACAGAACTTTATCAATCTGAGGGGAGTTGGCTAGTGACCACATATTTGGTCAAATATGTGTCAACTTTACCTGGATGACTGAGAATCTTCACAGACATTGTATATTTTAGTATCTGTGTTGGCGTTAATCCTTTCTGGTTATGGTTCTTCCCCTTAACCGTCTTTGGTAATAGAATAGAATAGAATAGAATATCTCTCATAATAATCATATCATCACAGTGCGTGATCAGGTCAGAGATGAATTCTCCTAATTCCTCTGTGAATAACAGCCTGGAGGTCAATACTAGAATTTAAAAAGGTCTGATTCCACGTATAGGACTGCTTAATACAGAAGGAGAAGGTTTAAGTATAAGAGCTTCAGATGAGGTCAACCTAGTTTCACACAAGAAGGTTAGTTTGTACAAGGATTCATAAATTAAGACTACACCACCACCGTGTTTAATTTCACGAGCAACATGGGTGTATGTGTACGCTGGTGGAGACGCTTCATTTAGTAAAAAATAAGTATTTGGTTTAAACCATGTTTTACAAAGTAGTGATTTGGTGCTATGTAAATAAACTGAATTTAAATAAAATTTACTAACATTAATCATGTCTCTGAAGAATAAATTATATTACAGCATGCAGTAAAAAAATAACTGTGGTGAAGACACAAGAGAAAAATGTTTTAGGACAAAAACGCAACTGACACTTGATCATTCATTCAACTGTCCAGTGTCACACACACAAAATCACAAAATCACCAAGTACACAAAATGGTTGAACTTCTCGATGCCGCACTTTTCTCAAAGCTCTTGGATTTAGGTTCAGTGTTGAATTTCAAATATGAAGTGTAAAAAAAAGTGTATTCAAGATTGAACAATTTATTAATCCCAAAAGAAGATTGGGATAAAAGGAAAGAAAAGAACCAGAGACAACGACACAAAGAGCAGCACCAACACAAAATGCTCCACACGCTGTGTTATAGTCTATATTTAGTTTATACAGGATACAAAAAAACCCAGATCCACATTCAGCTCAAAGCAGGGTTTGATAAAGGTGTGTATCCAACACTCTGAGGTGAGAAATCATGAACAAACTTGCTTGTCTTCCTTTTTTTATCACCATGTCAATCACAGCTCGAGCTCTGTCAGCTCTGATCTTTGTCCTGGCTGAATCCATTTCTTCTCCATTTATGATGCCATCCTGAAGAAGTTTATCCAGCAGCTGGTTTAGAACAGGTTCAGACACCCTTTGAACAAACTCTGACCGTACAGAGGACAACGTCTCCTCTGGTCTGAGACTCTGAGAACTCGGTGGATTCTCAGTACTTGGACCAGGACCTGAGGACAAACAGAAAGAGGATTTTGTTGAATGTCTTGTATTCAAAGTGTAAATATTGGTAAAAGGTTTTGATGTGTTTCAATGCACCACATCACATTGTATCTATAATACCAATTTATGCTCACGTATGGACTGTGTGTGTGGTACGGCAGCTGCACTTCCTCTGAAAGGAGAGCTCTCCACAGGGTCATCAGGACAGGGGAGAGAATAACTGGCTGTAGCCTCCACACCCTGGAACACATTTACACCTCCTGATGCTGCAGAAAAGCAAAAGACATGTCACATCCTGGACATTGTCTCTTCCAGCTTTTACCATCAGGCATGAGATGCAGAGCAATGAAAACCAGGGCAAACTTCCCCAGGAACAGTTTTTACCCAAGAGCAATCATGGCTCAGAATTCACAATAACCACTTCACGTCATTCATCCAATGCACATTTTTTGCACAATTCCCTTGTTCACTGTAAAAGTGGCAATGACAAAGATTTGTCTTATCTTAATACATGAAGTATACAGTGCCTATACAAAGTATTCACCCCCATTTTAACCTTTTTATTCTATACAAAAATAATATTAGCATTAGGGATTTTCTATCTCAGGTTTTCAGCTCCTTCAGAGGAGTCTCAGAGCCCTTAGTGACCATCCGCACTAGTCTCCTTTGGTTCCTCCTCTTTCCACTCACCCCAACCGGTTGAGGCAGATGACCGCCCACGCTGAGCCTGGTTCTGCTGGAGGCTTCTATTGTTAAATTAAGTTTTTCCTCTCCACTGTATCTTGGTGCTGCTCAGTGGGGCTGTTGGGTTTCCTGTTTAATTCTTTATATATGTGTATTGTGTGAGGTCTTAAACTTGAGATGACTCAGTTAAACACAGATGTATTCATACTGTAATCTTCATTTAACTGTGACCTACAAAAATAACTGTACGTAGGTGAGTCACTTTAAGGGGGGTGAATATTTTTCTTAGGCACCGCGACTATAAATTCTGTTCTGGGTGGAGGGATGCTGCAGGTGGATGAAGACTTTACCAGTCAGATCAACTTCATGCATCCAAACATCAGTATATGTTTGGAAGTCTTGGACTGTTACTGACACTTCTTCAGTGTTTGTAGGCAGGCGGATCTCGAACATCGGGTGGTAATTTGGTCCAAACCTTACGTCAAAATCTTTTTTCTGAAAACCAACAACACAGCATCAGTATCTGTAAACTGCAGTATGTAAAGAAAACTACAGTAGTTATGGATCCTGTCACCATGTTACAGCGTTTAGGTTAAAACACTCACCTCAGGCTGTATTTTCACAGCCTCAGGACACTGAACTCTGTAACTCTGATCTCTGATGAGTTTACATATGGAAGGCACTGGCACGTACCTAGAGTCTGGGTGCTGAGCTCCCACCTTAAGACACAAATCAGAACATGTTATTGCCCTCTTTAAAACAATTTTCTCTGTTTAATCAAATCAAATTATGTTCATAAAGAGACATTTCTAAATCACTAAAATGCCTCAGTCAGCTTGACAATCTATAAAGCAATATTAGTAATTGTAATAACATATATTATTGGAACATATATTGATCCCCTTATGTTAACAGATATTCCCCAGACGGTCTCATAAACACACCAATAAAAAAGTTCAAACACTCCAACATGTCCTCTCCTGGTTCACAAGGACAAATGAAAAGGATTAGGTTTCACTTACTCATATAATAAACTAATTAATTTATAATAAATTACAGTTTACGCTCATGAATATAAAATATACAGTACTTTAAAAATACTTTAAAAAACTTTTTACAACACAGAAATGTCCATGTTCGGAAACATGTGCTAACTTATGCACTCAATACTTTTAGCATGAATTACTGCATCAATGCAGCGTGACATGCACCTTTAATCTATTCTCCACATATATCTATCTGGCAGTACTTCCTAGTGCTAGATTCTGGTCTACATTATTCACCTGTAGAATGGAAAAAAATTAATGATTGTTTTATCAACCTTTGAATCAACCCCGTCTCCTTAAAATTACATTTCTGTACAATTCATTTACCATCATAAGTGTGTGTTTGTTTTGCACCACGTTAAGTTTAGAGAAAGCTGTGATTTGGTTTAATGAAGGAAAATAGAATTTGTAATATTTTTTTACCTCTTTCACCTGGATGTTACTCGGCAGAAGAAACACATTGAGGTATTGCTTTCTTGTATTTGGGTTTCGTGGTTTGAGAAATAACAAAACTTGGCTGCTAACTGGTTTCATGTTATTCCAAATCCTTGCTAAAACCTCCAAAGCCCAGACTAGGCCAAAGGAGGACAGATGTGGGACATCAACAACCACATGAGTGTCTGTGATCTCCAGAGGCTCCAGGATGCTCATTCCATCAGGAGTGAGGTGAATGACAGAGAGCAGACCATCAGTCAGCAGAGCTGTGGAAACACAAAGAAACAACCTCATCACAGAGTTACTGTTATTATAATATGATCATTTCATTATATATCAAGGACATTTGATCTATTGACTGAAATATTAAACTATAACTACTACTATAATAAAAAGTTGGATCAGACAGATCAGGTTGGTGTCTGGGAAACCGCTGAGGGAACGTAACTGTAAACCTGAACAAGAGCCATGAAATGGAATGACTGAACACGTTTTATCTCCATTTCTATTCCAGCCCATCATGATATGATAATCATCTGTGCTAAACCCTGTGAAGCAGACATATCAGACAGCATTTAGAAGAGATATTGCGCACGATCTACTAGACCCTGGTTTCAGGAAAGGACATTCGACTGAGACCTCCCTCCTGGCAATGGTGGATGACCTTCGTGCTGCAAGAGCTGCCTGCTCCCTCTGGCATGGTTAATCATAAAATTCATCCCACCACACTGTCAGATTTAGGAATTAAAGGAACTGTACTTGTTTGGTTTACCTCTTATCTTCAAGACAGGTCCTTTCAGGTATCATGGGGAGGTGAGACATCTACACTCTCTAAGGTAACCACAGGGGTCCCACAAGGCTCTGTCCTTGGCCCCCTTCTTTTCTCACTATACATTTGGTCATTTGGTCACAACATCCAATCCCAAGGCTTTTCCTATCACTCCTTTGCTGATGACACACAGCTCTATCTGTCTTTCCCACCAGAGGATACCAGCATTTCAACAAAAATTTCTCTCTCCAGCATATCGGCATGGACGTCTGAGCGACACTAAGATCCTGATCTTTCCAGGCAACAACTCCCCTCGGCAAAATATCTCAATTCAAATTGGCTCGCTACTGCTAACACCTACGGAATCTGCAGAAAGCCTTGGGGTTTGGATTGATGACAAACTTGGTCTAAACAATCATGTTGCAGTGATCTCCAGTTCCTGCAGGTTCAGTCTCTATAACATTCGTAAGATAAGGCCTTTTCTCTCACAACAGGTTACACAGCTCCTCGTCCAGGCAATGGTCATCTCTAAACTCGACTATTATAACTCTCTCCTGGCTGGAGCTTCTGCAGTCACCATCAAACCCCTCCAGATGGTCCAAAATGGGGCAGCTCGCCTCATTTTCTACCAGTCGAAATACACCCATGTCGCACCTCTTCTCACCTCTCTCCACTGGCTCCCAGTAGCTGCTTGCATTTAGTTTAAATCCTTGATGCTTGCCTACAGGGGTGTAAATGGAACTGCACCCTCATATCAACATGCTATTACTAAGCTACACTCCTGCACACCCTCTTAGATCTGCAAATGAGAGGAGACTAAAAATTCCTTCTCTGTAGGGGTCTCTGATCCCAATTGAGTCTCTTCTCCATTGTTGTCCCTGGCTGGTGGAATGACTTACACAGCTCCATTCAGCTAGCTGAGACTATCATCACCTTTAAAAAACTGCAGAAAATGTCTACCACTTAACAGTTGGATTGTTGAGTTGGATCTTATCAGGGCTCTTTGTTTGTAGTAACTCAGAATTGGACTTGTGTCTTCTTCTTGTAAGTCGCTTTGGATAAAAGCGTCTGCCAAGTAAAGTAAAGTAAATATTCAAACCTCAGCTTATCCCACATTTCACCAGGATCTACTGCTCCACATCAGTCCTGCTGCAGGTACAGCTACAGGTCATCAAGATAGGTACAAGTGCTTCTTTAGGCTCTTTAGTCTGTATGAGACTAACAAGACTCAGAAAGGTTCAGCTATGTCCTCACCCTCCTCTGTTTCACAGTGTGGGAGGTGGAGCTGACAGACCACATCCTCAGAGCACTTGATATCAAACAGAGGACCTGCAGGTGTCTTTCCAGCTGGTTGGAGGAGACTCTCATCCCATTGGACAATCCTGTACTGGAGCTCTGCCTCCTGAGTCATAACAAACACCAGTCCTGTCACAGTACACTGGAACACACCTGGACCAGGACACCTGAACCTGCAGGACACAGGACGACTGAATGACCAAAACAAGTCTGTAGAACAAATTAAAAATCAGACACAAGGGGAGCTGACAGTCAGTCCTGGATTAGTCCTGAGACCTGAACCTGTTCAGTTACAGTCCAGACTCAGTGGTAAAATAATGGTTCCTTAGCTCCACATGGAGAAACAACAGAACTACACCAACAACAGCTAACAAGTAATTTCACTACTTAAATCACTGCAAACATGAATTCATTAGTATTAACGAGCTTCTACAAACGTAGTTTAACTACTAGTTTAATGACGTGTAGCTTCCTGGGTGGA
>JAUYWH010000260.1:0-11339 GCA_034779795.1 Ctenopoma multispine
GTGCAGCACCTTGGTGAACAGTCCTGTGTTTTATAAATACATTTATTAAAAGAAACTTATTATTGTAAAAAAAAAAAGCAGATTAAGCAGATTAAACTGCATAAAGATGCTCATACTCTACATGTGACTCTGTCTCTGTGTCAGACTCTGAACATGAAAAGCAGGTTAAATTAGCTCGCTGCGAACGCCGTAATACCAGCGGCTCTACACTCTGCATTGAATTAGGGTCTACCAACTGTTCAGGAGGATCAGGTGGGTCAGCAACAGCTGCATGTGCCGGTTGTCCATTGGTATTTACAAACAGTCTGGGAAGCCAGTATGTTGGGGGGGGCAATCCGGCCACTTGTACCATCTCCATGTTAGTGGGCATTTCCTCTGGTCCAGAGCTGTCCTGTGTTGCGTCTCATCTGTCGACTCAGTTCCTGTTTCACCGGACCCATCCGTAGTCCAACCATCAGCTGGTCCAGTAGCAGGTCATCCCCCTCTTCTGTTCCACCTTCATCTCTTTCGTGCCATCTGAAAAAGTGTTCTCTCAATCTTAATATAAAAGTACCCACTGTTTCTTCCACTCCTTGTTTGCATTTAAAAAAGTTTGCTCGCAACTGTGCTTTTGTAGCTGGTTTAGCATAAAATTTTTGCAAAATATTTTTGCAAAAATTTTGCATATTCAGTCATTTTGTCTCTTGAATTAACCAACTGCAGTTCTCTCTTGGCGTCTCCTTCTAGGGCGCCTAACACAAAGTCTGCCTGTTGTTGAGGCGTTAGCCCTTGTGCCCTCAGCATTGCTTCCACCTGAACCCTCCATTCTACAAATTTCTCACTTTCCCCACTAAATTTAGGAATCCATGCAGCCCCCATAAACCATGGCATAACAAACTGTGCAGACATGGCAGAACTGCTGCTAGCCTGAGTATTCTCCATTCCTACCTGTGGTGCTGGATCCTGCCAACTACGCCAAATGTAAGACGTGCAAAAACATGCAATCACAACACACTAAAATCCATGCAATAAAAAACACACGTGATCACACACATAAAAACACACACCATGTAAAATACAAACTGATAAAACCAGAACACAAGAAAACATGCAACTTTGATTGATACACCAGGCATGATTAGAAATCCCACTGCTGACATTCACATCACATCAGATCTCAATGTGGAAAAACATCATGCTGGACATGTTTACTGATGTGGACTGGGTTAAAAATTCTATTCAAATTGAATTTAGCATTATCAACCTAAAAACGGCTGAATTCACAGACACCCTGAAAATGAAAGTGAAAACATTTTCTCTATTTGTCATTATGAGATCAAAAAATATCCCACATCAGAGAAAATCTCCTTTTTCCAGATGACTCCATAATCACTGTGGTGATGGTGCTTCACATGGTGAAGCCTATTCTATTGATATTATTTTCAATGGCACGCACCAAAACGAGGATAACATGTTAATAAAGTGAAAACGCGTCCACAAATTTTAAAAAGAAAAAGAATTATGGGCACATATATGCCGCACTTGTCTATAAGTGTAACGTGAGATAGAAAGGTTTTGTTAAACTTTTAATTACAGTCGACTTGCTTAAGTGGATGGTGTCCAGACTAGATCAAGACGTGCAGTTAAGAGGTGTGCTCCTGTTATGCATGTGCATAAAATCAGTGCAAAACGTCAGTGCTGAAAGTTGACCAGCGCATCTATATAATATAGCATGTAATACATACACTCTTTAAAAGTCACAACAACTTATCACAGTTGAGTTCTAAGGCAAGTCGTTGCTAACAGACTTTTATTTTACACATTAGTTGTTCTGAGATGACATTTACATTAAAACACACCGCTAAACTGAGTACAGCGTACACAGAGTTCACTGTAAACTGCTCGGCCTTAGTGCAGTAGCTGGATTGGACATCAGCACGTGAACGATCCGCTTTTAGCCAGTCACAAGAACCTGACCACTTTCATTGTAGCACACTGATTAGCTGTTTACATTGTTTGAATGTGTCAATCAATATTTCTGTTTGACTACTGGATGTGGCCCGTGCAGTGCAACCGGGGTGAATTAGCTGGAGAGAATAACCATGGAATTAATGATGTACATGGGCTTAAGTGGATTGTGCATTTATCGCTAGTGCGCTTATCTGAAGTTATTGCCCATATACACATATTATACAAAAAGACAAGCCAGACAAGTCGCATGCAGCTAAATGAAGCATGCGCTTAAGCGACATGCACTTAACTCTTGTGTTGCCCTTTCATATAGTATTCGGAGTGAGTAATAAACCCATAGGTTACCTTACGGGCTCAGATCTAACACCTTGGGGTCGTACTGACCTCGACTCTGTATTGCCATCTAGTGGCTGTTACTGGTTATAGAACGGTGCTTATTTGACACCAGGGGGTCCCACAGACCCCACAATGTTTGCGGCAGCAGCTGCAGGATCAGCACATTCTTGTTTTTCTTGGCGAGGTATGAGACTGCCACCTAGGGAGGCGCAGACTCCGTGGCTTCTGCGGATGCAAATAGCAAAGACCTCACCTGCCTGCCTTTGACTCGCAAGAGCTTGTGCCGTATCTCAAGCTTGTTCGCTCTCAGCGCCCCCCAGCAGGGTGAGGCTTCTTTAGCAATAGAGCCTGCTCGCGAGCTTGTGTGACGTGAAAAAGTTGTCCCGGGCCGAGATCCTCGGGTGGAGAGGTTTGCACCCTCGGAGGGGGGGGACAATGAGAAAGACACGTGCAGATGCGAAAAGTCGTTTTAGTGTGCCACCCCTCTAAGGTCTGTGCCCCTGCCTGGCCCCCCCAAGAAAAAAAGTCTGGTACCGCCACTGGGTGTCAGATCCACAACAGGATAGTAGAAACGTTTCCTCTTTTATTCCTTTGAAATATTTTGAGTCATTGATTCAGGTAAAAACTGGTTTTCTCAATGGAAAAGAATTTGCTATCATTGACACTCCTGGTGTCTTTGACACTGACAGACCTATGGAGGAGATGAAGTCTAAAATAGTGTCATAGAGTGCACTCCTGGCCCTCATGCTTTTCTCATTGTGCTTAAAGTGGAGAGATTCACAGAGCAGGAATAGGCTGTCATCGATAAAATGTGTCAATACTTTTCTGAAGACGTTTTTAAATATGCTACAGTTCTCTTTACTAACGATGATCAGGTCCTTGAAGAACAGAACATGGAGGATTTCGTCAGAATAAGAATCTAAGTGCAGTGACTGGTGCCACGTCTTTGATGATAACTACTGGAACCAAAACCCAGTGTATACATACAGAAACAACCAGTTCCTGGTGGAGGAGCTCTTAAAAACAATAGCAAAGACACTGCAGACAAACAAAGGAGGTTGCTATACCAATGAGGGGCTTCAAGCTGTGGAGGCAAGAATTCAATGAAAGAAAAAGGACATTAGACAGTTAGCAGGAAACATGTCAGAGGAAGAGATCACACAACGGGCTAAGGAAGACACCTTTAATATGTTTTGGATCAAAGCCGCAGGTTTCAATACAGGTGCATTGTTGGGAGTTCTCTTTGGTGTAGCTGTGGTTGGAATATTTGCAAAGGGACAAAATGCTATACAAAGCATTGTACTAGCAGCAGCAGCAGGAGAAGCAAGAACAACAATGGGAACAAGAGCATTATTCATATTTAAGGGGGCAGCTGTTGCAACAGGATCAGTTTATGGTGGTATGGCAGGATATGATGCAGCTGAGAAAGCAGAAATGCCATGGGAAGCATCAATAGAGGCTGAAGCTGCAGATGTCAATAATAAAACCAAGGACATCATTAAAGAAGGAAAGGATTATTACATCAAATTATTAAAGGAACAGTCCAAACAGAGTCGATAATCAGCTGTGAATCTTGAAGAAGGGGGAAGGAATTGATCATTTAGAAGACCAATCACTTTGTAGGCTGTATTCAATCTTATGATAAAATATTTTCTAATATTTGGCAGATTAAAATAAAAATATTTATAAAATCATAAATATAATATGTGTATATTTGAAATAGAAAAAAAATATGTTAATTACATTGCTTCATCCAAAAGTCAAAACCTGTACATTTAAAGAGTTTTGGGTGATGTTTTCAAAGATTGCATCCATAAGTGAAATTTATTACATTTTGAGCATTTTTGTTATTTTTGCATGACCTTTTATTATTTTCAATCCTAAATTTAACTTTGGAAATTTAGAATTGAATGTTTTTATATATTTAGTTTTTTTTATTTGAATTAATTAAATTGACCATTAATTTCTGACACTTGTTTATATTTTGCTATTATCATCATTGCTCAGAATTTATTTGAAACCAGTTGTTTATTATCTGTATGTTTAACCTGCTAAAATAATTGATTAATTATCAGCTGTTTAATTTGGTTGTTTGTTAAGTTCCTTTTGGGGCAGAGAAAGAAAGAGGAAAAAGGAGGAAGTGGAGAAAAACTGCATGATAAGGCTAAGTTTCCTCAAGTTATTTAAGTTAGATGGAGTGTAACCTATAATAAGAAATTAGCAACTAGTTTATAATTAGTAGCTTAGATAGTTTACTATTTACTTAAGCAATGAACAGACAGCTTATTTGTGTTTGTTTGTGTAATAGTGAGATTTAAAGTTGATTGGTTGTGCAGTTTATTTGCTGTCTGGATACAGAGGGATGAACTTCTCCTGCTGTGACTGCAGCTGGGAGAGACTGCTGTGTCAGGACTAATCCGTCTGTGAGCACTTTGGTTTGGGGAGGGGCACATGGCAGCACCTGCTGCTCGTTGAGAAGATTAAGAATGATACGTGCTTTCACGTCTTTATCTCCACAAGGCTTCAATAACACCAGAAAAACATTTGAGCAACAATCTTGATCCATAAACCAAAGAGAACAGAATTGTCAGGGGTGTGTAGTCCACAGAAACGGTATCAGCTTAAAACCATTGGGTTACCACAAGAGTCCTCTCCCCACCGTATCACGGAGAGGCAAAGTTGCCCCGACAGCCACCAGTTATTGTTCCTTCCCAGACAGAGATAGTATTGTGGGTTCAGGTAACAGAGGGTCCGACAAACCCATCCTTTCATGTGGTTACAGAGCCACTCCCGGATAGTGACATGGAATGACAGGTAGGGCGGACTCTGGTCTCTCTAAAAGGAAGTAAGTACCTTTGCGGATCTGTAACCCTAACCCATACCCAGTAGAAATTCCTCAACGCCAGCCGTTGGCCCAGGTGAGGGAATTGAATGTAAATGATAAACAAGAGAAAGAAGAATTGGTTCTTGAGAGTGTGGCACTAGATGGCGTAGAAATAACAGTAAGGCGGGTAGGGATTGTAGAAGAAGCTGTGGATAAATCACATCCTGCCTTATTATTACAGGGAGACGAGCTGACCCCTCACCAACAGAAATAGATGATTTATCTACTACAGAGATTGACAAAGCTTTGTGCCAGGCACGAAGAAGACTTTGGCAAGGCTATGCTGTATTGTCAAATATTAAATACACACTGGCATGGCACCCCCTAGCCGAGAGAGGTACCGCCCTGTCCCCCCAAGCCTGTATGCTGAACTTCGAGCCTTATTAGGGCACATGCTATGTAATAGTGTAGTGTGTAGCCCATGGGCTGCTCCCATTGTGCTTGTAAAGAAGAAGGATGGGAGGTGGCATTTTTGTCTAGATTACCGGCAACTGAATGTAGTGTCAAATAAAGATGCTTATCCTCTGCCATGCATTGAGGAGTCATGGTCTGGAGTCAAGGCAAATGGTATTCTACACAGGACCTAGCAAGTGGATACTGGCAGGTGGAGATGAACCCAGCTGACAAAGAGAAGACTGCCTTTACAACCCCCTTTGGCCTGTATGAATTTGAACGGATGCCATTTGGGTTGTGTAATGCTCCAGCCACTTTCTAAAGTCTCATGCAACCCTGCTTGGGAGGTATGGTAAATTATTTACTGTGGATGATGATGTTTGTGTTTTCTTCTGACTTTGATAGCCATTTATGTCACCTGGAGGAAGTATTTTGTCGGCTCCACCAACAAGGACTCAAGCTGCAACCAAAGAAGTGTTGCCTGTTCCAGCGGGAGGTGACTTACCTGGGTCATGTGCTCAGTGAGTGGCCACAGACCCAGCTAAGACTGCAGCAGTGAGAGACTGGCCAGTGCCACAGACGGTGAAGCAGGTGAAATTATTTCTTGGCTTTGCGGGCTATTACCGCAGGCATCGCTTTATAGTCAGTTCTTCTGGGCATTGTCACACAAGGAACTGATGATAGTAAGATGGCTGCTGCTGCTGCTACTGCCTGCTTGTTCATATCGAAGACCTCTGCCCAATGGACATCCACAGCCAGTTTCTCCTCTGCCCCTTTTCTCCCCAACTACATTAATAGTAGGAGACTCCATAATTAGAAATGTTGTCTTTTTCAACGCGGCCACTCACTGCTTCCCTGGAGGGACAGTGGGTCCCTGTCATCATGGATAAACTCCAGGGACTGTTGACTTCACTCCCATCTTCCATCAGCCGCATAATTGTTCATGTGGGGTCATGTGATACAGCTCGTCAACAGTCTGTCAACAACTGACCAAAACGGATTTATTGACCTTTTTAGATTTTTAAATAATTGTGAAAATATCTCTGGCCCTATTCCCACAGTGACTGGGGGAATAGGGTGTTTTGGCAGAATCCTCAGCCTTCATACCTGGCTCCTGTCTGCCTGCACACTGGATCTCTTTCCTACGAACTGCCCGTGACTAACCTGGAGATCCACAACACAGTACTTTCCGATCACATCTGTAATATTTGAAACTGTTTTTACTCGCACTGCAGTTAATCCTCACACCTCTGTCCGGAGCCCTGGTTTAATGACAGGACTCGAGCTGCCAGACAGAAATGTCGCAGAGCTGAGCGTAAATTGAAGATGGACAAACTGCACGTGTCTCTTCAAACTTTTAAAAACTGCTGGTGCAACTTGCAGAAACCAAAAGGGATCACTTTTCTAATCACAGTCAGAACCCTCGTGTACTTTTTAATACCATCTACTGTCTCCTGGATGCCCCACTGACTGTTGGTTTGAAAGCCTCTACTGAACTGTGCAATGATCTGATTTTTTTTGATGATTTTTTTATTGAAAAAGTTAACATCCCAAGGGCTCTAATCTCTCCTCCAGTTCTTGACCCTTCTGTTTGTGTTCCTTGTTCTGCTGCTTTTAAACGGTTTGAGCCTGTAACACTGTAATTTCTAGAGAAGATTGTTATCCAGATTAATCCGTCTGGCTCCCCCTGTGATGTTCTCCCACCTCGGTTTTTTAAAGAACTCTTCCATATTGTCGGGCACTTGGTTTTAAATATTCTGAATAATAGCCTGTTTTCCGGTGTAGTCCCTGCAGAATTTAAACATGCAGTAGTGCAGCCCTTGATAAAGAAACCTGGTGTTGATCACAATGTTTTGGAAAAAATTACAAGCCTATTTCCAAGCTTTCCAAAAATTGTCTATTTACAGCTAAATTCTTTTCTTGATGAACATGGCATTCTGGAAGTGTTCCAGTCTGGATTTAAAACACTCACAGATCCCACACACACAGCACTACTGAGGGTTTTTGATGAAATTTTTTGGCTTGTGACTATGTCATTCTTGTTCTGCTTGACCTAACTGCTGCTTTCAACACAGTGGACCACAGCATATTAATATCACGCTTACAACACCAACTGGGAATCTGCGGCACTGCTTTGGAGTGGTTTAGATCCTACTTGGTAAACAGAACCTTTGGTGTTAAACTTGCTGGTTTTGAATCCCCCTCTGCACCTCTGGCTTGTGCCAAATAACCTTTCTCCCTCTTACCTATCTGAACTTCTTCACTGCTACACTCCCGCTCTGTCCCTCAGGTCAGCCAACCAGCTGCTCCTCACTATCCCAAGATCTAAGCGGAAGTCCAGAGGAGAAAGGGCTTTTTTTGCTTCCCAGACTGTTTGTATACACTGGCTGTGAACATCCAGCACCTTCAGTTTATGGTGATCCACCTGACTCTCCAGAACAGTCGTCAGTCCCCAATACAATTCAGAACGTAGAACTTGCTTTACAGCATGTTTTATTATTTTATGAAATGACTTGTGTTTTAATAGCACGGATTTCATTGTGTTGACATGGGTTTTGTTGCATGAAAAGACATTGGATCATGATTGAACAATTCCTCCTCCCTGGTAGAACAGCACTGACATTGCCTTCAAATAGGCCATACAGGTGTGAAACAGGGAGAGACGGAGAAGGATCCACTGGCTGCCAGGAACCAATGTTATTGTGATCATCAGGTCGTCCATGAAAGCTATAACTGGGGGCTGTCTGACTCCAGACTCTTAACCACCATGTTTATGGCAAGGGCAAAAAGGATAACCTAAATGGTACAACCTGTTATTATTCCTTTTTCAAGTTGTTAGTTGTTAGTTTGATGTTAGAGACACAGTAGTGTCTCTCAGGTACAAGTTGTTATACTAGTCTAGGATAAAGTCCTAGACTAGTATAGTCTAGGACGATTGGCTGAGAACGAACACACCTGTTAGCTGAGGAGTTTGATTGACAGATTTATTGGCCAATGTGACCTGCGACGCCTCCTAGTTCACCGCACAAGTTTCTCTCACAAATGCAGAGGTTCACGAATGAGAAGCTATTCGTAAATGCACATGTAGTGATTCGTATGATCTGTTGGTTCATAGGGTTTATATTACAAGTTGCCCTCAAAATTATATTTGTGAAACAGATCACGTGCATTTCCAAATCTGAAATACGACTTAAGAACTACAGCATGTGTATTCGTGAATCCAAAATACGACTACGAACCAGAGCATGTGCATTTGTGAAAAACCCCGTGTGAGTTTATTCATTTTGAGACTGATCTGGCCTCATACCGGTATAAGTAGCTTGTGGAGTTTTTTTCATGGAGATAACTAATTTAGTTTCATCCCTAAAAAGTGAACCATTTCACAGAAGAACACCACAAGACAAACTTTGTCTTAAAGAGGATGGACCCGACTAGCTGGACATTACAATCAAGCAACAAACACAGGACAGAGGGAGAAATTACACACTGACTTTTTCCAGAACATGGTCTGAGAGGAAGGCCTGACCATCTGGCTATGCTAACAGCGGAGCTTTGTTTTGCTTCCCCTGCCTCCTCTCTCAGCTGCCTGGTACGGAGCAAGCCTGGATTCAGACAGGTATTACAGATTTAAAACATTTTCCCGTAAAGGCAAGAAAGCATGAACAGACTAGAAGCCACATGGAAAATGTTATGCATCTTGCAATGTTCAATGTGAATGTGCAATTTGAATATAGCGATGCAGCTTAACGAGGGCTACAGGATACAGGATAGGGATACGGCGACATAATGAGGAGGTAGACAGAAACCAACACATTTTGTCAAAGATAATCGACTGTATTAAGTTCTGTGGTGCATTTAAGCTTGCTTTGCATGTTCTCAGTTGAGAGAGAGCAGATCATTGATGAGATTCCTCAATGTGCGAGAAAGGTTTTTTGAGTTTGTACTGCTCCAGAATGCAACAGCTGATTCCATCGTCAACGCACTCCTGGATAGGCTGAGCACCATTATCCCCGGTGACCACAAAGCCAAGTTAACTTCTCAGACATTTGATGAAGGAGGAGTAATGAGAAGAGCCACAGGTGGTGTGCAGAAGAAGGTGCAAGATGTGTATGAGAACACACATTATGTCCACGGCTATGCTGACCAGCTGAACCTGATCATGCAGCAGCTACATCACACATCACAAAGGTCAGGCAGTTCTTCTTTGATGGAGCTGGATTCTTTTTTTCAGGATCTACCAAGAGGACCACTGTGCTTAACAATGTAGAGGCACAGACGTCTGAGACCAAGTGCGGTTAGATGGAACTTCCACAGTCGTGCTGTGAATACTGTCTCTGAACACAAAGATGACCTGTTTGTGAGGCTACTGGAGGATGAGACGTTCAGCTTCTTCCTGAAACTGTTCCATCACATCATGCCTCACGTGGATATTCTCTACAGCTCCAGAAGTGCTCAGTTGACCTGGTCTTTGTCAGCAGAGTCTTACAGGAGTCCACAGACAACAGGTAAATGAATGTTTCTGCTGTATTGATATTGACGTCTATGTGACATTTCTGATGAAGTTTACTCACTACCAAAGCTTAACTTGTATTATCTTGGTTGTTTTCAGAGAGTCCTTCCCTGGTCTCTATGCACAGACAGCAGTCTACAGCAGCAGCAGCAGGCCAAGAAACGCCGCACAAGGCGCCCAGATGAACTTTGGAGAATAGCTACAGAGGTGAGATGAAAGCTCTTAAAGACATGCATTGATATAACTATTGTTGTTCTCATATTTTATATTGTATTTATAGAATAAAACAAAAAATAAATTTTACTGAGACATTAAATAATAAAGACAGCTGGGATAGGCTCCAGCACCCCCCGCGACCCGAATTCGGATTAAGCGGTAGATAATGGATGGATGGATTAAATAATAAATAAAATAAAAAGCTGAGCACTGTCAGACACATCAGTGACTCATCTACAGCTCAGCCTGTAGTGACTTCTACATTTTTTCATGTAGCTGATCTAACATCTCTGGTTAATACCTCACTCTTCTTTAATTATTGGCTTTAATTATTTCTACTTTTTGTTTTCCCTCACATTTACACACTTCTTTACTTTGCTTGGCAGATGCTTTTATTCAAAGCGACTTGGGTGGGGGATGGGCTGGGATTTCTGGACCTTCTGCATCCCAGTCTGACGCCCAACCCACTATATTCTTCTGACTCCATCACTAGATGTTTTTCTGTGGGGGAGCACTCATTAACTCGTTTTTGTTCAGTAAAAATATGTGTTACATTCCTTGTTGACTGATCATAGTTTACTTTAAGATTTTAGCGCACGTCATGTCCCACTGACTCACAATGTCGCCGCTTTGCTCTCTCTCGTCTACCCTTTCATTATGTATCTCTGTCGCTGACGCTGTTTACTCAGACTCCTGCCACATTCAGAAGTTCTCTGATGACTCTGCGGTTGTAGGATGTATTCAGGGTGGAGACATCACAGAGTACCACAGAGTCTCGGCCTGTCTCTCAGACATATCCGTGTGGATGTCTGAGCGACACCTCCAATCTATCTATTTATCTAAAACTGAGATTCTGTTCTTTCCGTTCTTACCACTCCCCTCAGCAAAATATCTCAATTCCAATTGGCTCACTACTGCTAACACCTACAAAGTCAGCTAAAAGCCTTGGGGTTTGGATCGATGACAAACTGAGTCTGAATGATCATGTAGCTGCGATCTCCCGGTCCTGCAGATTCACCCTCTTCAACATTCGGAAGATTAGACCTTTCC
>JAUYWH010000261.1:0-11335 GCA_034779795.1 Ctenopoma multispine
AAAAGTTGATACTGAATGTTTAAATAAAATGTCCAACGTATTTTTGTCCGATAAAATATCCGATATTACAGTTCAGCTATATATATATATATAAGCTTTATATATATATATTTGAACCTGCGACCTTCTGCATCCCAGTCTGACGATTAACCCATTGAGCTACCAGGCCACTGTACTATTACTACTGCTACTATTATTTTTGCATATTGCAGTTTCAGTTTAGTTTTCGTGTAATAAAAGTTACATACGTGGGAAAAAAATCTGTCTAGCTATCCAACTGTCTATCTATCTAGCTAGCTATCCATGATCCATCCATGCTCACTAGGGTCTCCTCTCAGGTGAGAGGCAGGGCTACACCTGGACAGGTCTCCAGTCCAGGGACACATGGAGACAAACAACCATTCACACACCTTCTTCTTCCAGAAGGATAGTTTCTTGCTTCTTTTCATTGTCGCAGAGCAGATTCTGTCTCTGTGCATGTCTGTTTACTTAAGATCCTGTCAGCAGCACCTTCTGAGAGAGGGAGGGCCCCCGTAAAGGGGGTTTGTGACATGTCCAACAGTGCTGTCAATGACAACTTTTCACAGTCTCACTACCGTTCTGATGCGGTTCAATTTTGTTGGTCCTCTGGGGCCCCCTTGGTCCGGGGGCCTGTCCGCAGGCGGGGCCTCTGGGCCCAGGCTGCTCAGCTTCAGAACCAGTTTTTGAGGACGTACAGTATTAAAACGGAGATGAAATCCATAAATTCACAAAAAGCAGGTCTTACTGTTGTCCAGGTGTGTGAGGGCTGTGTGGAGGGCTGTAGTTATGGCATCCTCTGTTGACCTGTTTGCCCTGTATGCAAACTGGTGTGGATCAAAGTCAGCAGGGATGGCAGCCTTGACGTGGGATATAATGAGTCTCTCAAAACATTTGGTGATGATGGGGCTTAGAGCAACTGGTCGATAGTCATTAAGGCAGTTCACTGTGTTGTTTTGTCTGCACTTGGCCTTTTAGATGTCTCTCATCAAGGACCGACGTGCTTGTTTGTAAGCCTGCTGGTCACCTGATTTGAAGGCATCATTGCATGCTCTAAGCAGGGCGCACACCTTGTTATTGAGCCACGGCTTTTGGTTTGGGAACACTCTAAGTCTGTGTCCTCAGCAAAAATCCGCCAGTCTGTGGCGTCAAATCAGTCTGTCATGTCACTTACTCACAGTGTTGCTGCTGTTCTTTCTCACTTCTTTAAATGTTTGTTTAAATGTTTCTGTCACTGCTACTGTTTACTTTTCGCGTTTCTGTTCAGTGAAGGCCCGCCTTACTCTGCCTGTGATTGGCTTATTTTTGTCCTCGCCTGGACCAATCTCAGTCCTCATGCTTAAACCCAACCAACCTCAAACCACAAAGGCAACGAGGACTGGCCAATTAGAGACAGGTAGGAAGAGCTTTTAGCTGAGTAGCGGTGTAGAAACAGGGTCAAAAAAGAGCAGCTGGACAAAATGTAATCTCTCCCAAAACACACTAAAACTTAATGAAAAGTTGGTTCCGGCTCTGGATCCGGACCACGGCCCACCTGTTGGAGACTTCTGGTTTAAACAGATCAGTCGATCTTGATTATAATATAAAAAAATTATTGTTTTCTTTATAGGAAAGACAAAACAGACATAAGAGAAAGACAACAGTAGAACAACAGAACAACTGGTGTCATAATCCTCCCTTACCTCATAAAGTGTTGACTGAACTTCAGTTCCACTAAAACTACTGTATGTTATTTGACCTTACACATTTCTTGTGGATCCACAGGCCTGACAGTATCCTCCAGCTCAGTACCCCGTACTATAGACCAACTGATCAGCCTAAGACTGACGTCCCACTCCAGCTGTCCCAACAATGTGGCCGTGGACATGTTGGTAAATTACCCATCACTGAATGCTGCCTGTTGTTATAGTGTTTAGTAAATGTGTACATATAATATAATATATAATCACTTAATTTGGACATTAGAAAGTGGAGCTCACCAGAAATGTCTTACATAATTCCTCTTTGCACATGAACTGTGTACACAACTAAAGTAATGTCACGCTGTATGTTTACATTAGACATTTGAAGCATCTATTTCACAGTTTGCCTTTGTTTTCTTTTATACATTACAGTGTTCCCTCACCAGGTAACATTTTGACAATAGTATAACTCTTGATAGAAATGTCAGCCAAAAAACTAGGTCCGCCTGATCAACATTTATTTTCAACTTAGTGCTGCTTTACAGTGAGTGGAAATGTGTGCAGCTCCGTAGCTTGTTGACAGAAGCTTTTCATAATGTCCAGTAGACACCAAGCCGATTTAATGTTTTTCACTCATGCAGTTCCTCAGGGACAAGAATTGTCTCTTGTGGCAGTCAATGGTACGAAGACACTACTAGTATCAGCCTATCAAGAACACCGCACAGGAAAAAAGGAGGTCAGTAAAGCAAGCAGACCATTAACAATGATATGTTCCACTACCTGTGGTGCTCAGCAAGTACAGCAAAGGCACAAGGTGGTTTAATTAAAGACAGGACAAATGCCTCCACAGTAAAGCACTTTTCAAAATCTCATTATAAAATATATTTTTTTTTTAAAGTTTCACCACAGTTGAAAGTAAAACTTGTGGACATTCCTGCACACAAAGCTGTGTTAGCTGCTGCTTTTGTCTGGTCACGTTGCTATTTTTCCCTTGTTAATTTAACGAGCGGCTCCTGGCGCAAAAACACTATGAACCTCGAGTTGGGATCCTCCGTCTATCACCACAGTCCATACAGTTTCTCCATTTAACAATCTGAAACTTGACTCACAAGCTTTCTATTGGAGTAATAGAAGTCCAAGTTTCATGTTAGGTGATTAGCATCCTCCACTCCACATTCTCCTCCTGTGACCTCTCCCCTCTCCACTAGAAATGGGTGGTTTGCGAACGAGCTGGCTCTAAGAGCTGGATAGTTGGATATTAATAATTGATGATCATTTTATAGAGACACGCACACATCTGTCTCCACCCTGAGATTTAACCTTCCTGATAATAGTCTGATTTTCACAATAAGAGCCTTTTTGTGAAATATCAAGTAAACAGGTTGAAAGTCAGTTGGATATTTACATAAACGGCATTAGTGAGCAAAAATGATGTCTGTTATTTGTCATTAATAATTGATAGCATTTTGAGTTACCATGGCAACACAACTCGCCAAAAACCACATGATCAGCTTACAGCACAGACTGAAAAATCTTATAGCATATATTATACATCAAGAATACATTAAGGATATAAAATCTATCCTGAACGAGAAGAAAAAGGCGTTCAGGTCTGGTGACAGGGAGGCAGTGAAGAGGGTTCAGAGGGTTCTGTCTGTCAGGATCAGGGAGGGGAAGGAGGCCTACAGGAGGGAACTGGAGTAGAGCCTCCAGCAGCAGAACACCAGGGAGGTGTGGAGGGGTATGAGGACCATCGCTGGCTATAAGAGCAGCAGCCAGGGGACTGAGGGGACGGTGGATCAGGCCAATGAACTTAATGATTTCTTCAACAGAGTCCACACTGAGCCTCAGAACCACCCCCACCTCCTCCACAACAGGAATATCTGCCCCTCCCCATAACGACTCAGGCACCACCCAGAGGACCTTCTTAGCAGATCAGGTGAGGAGAGAGCTGAGCAGGCTTCACCCCATAAAGGCTGCAGGACCAGATGGTGTCAGCCCCAGGGTGCTCAAAGCCTGTGCTCCCCAGCTCAGTGTGGTCCTCCAACACATCTTCAACCTCAGCCTGTGTTTGGAGAAAGTTCCTCTTGGGTGGAAAAAATCCTGCCTGGTTCCCATCAATATAAAACCACGTCCTTCTGCCCTCAGTCACTACAGACCAGTAGCTCTGACGTCACACATTATGAAGGCCTTTGAGAGACTGGTCCTGGAGTCCCTCCGACCTCTGGTCAAATCATTGCTCGACCCCCTCCAGTTTGCCTACCAGCCCCAAATTGGTGTAGATGATCATCCATCTGCTCCATCACACCTACACCCACTTGTACAAACCTAGGAGCTCAGTAAGGATTATGTTTTTTGACTTCTCCAGTGTATTTAACACCATATAGCCTGCACTGCTGGGGGAGAAATTAAAAAACATGCTGGCTGACCTTCCCATGAATTCCTGGATTATGGACTACCTCACAGGCCGCCCCCAGTATGTCCGCCTGCAGAACTGTGTGTCTGACACTGTGGTCTGCAGTACAGGTGCTCCACAGGGGATGGTCCTTACTCCAGACTTTATGTACAACTCAGAGTTATGCCACCTTCAGAAGTTCTCTGATGACTCTGTGGTTGTAGGATGTGTTCAGAGTGGAGACACCACAGAGTACCAGGGAGTGGTAAACAACTTGGTGTGAGCAAAACCATCTCCAGCTCAACATCAGTAAAACAAAGGAGCTGGTGGTGAACTTCAGGAAATCTGGGGGTCCTGTCACCCCTCTCTTTTTAAGGGGGGAGGAGGTGGAGGTTGTGTCTGAGTATAAATATTTGGGTCCACACTTAGACAATAAACTTGACTGGTCAACACACACATCTGCTGTGTATAAAAAGGCCCAGAGCCGGCTGTATTTTTTGAGGAGACTTAGGTGCTTTAATGCTGCTGAGAGGCAGCATGGTGCTGCAGACGTGCTATGAGTCTGTGCTGTCCAGTGTCATTTTCTTTGCAGTGGTTTGCTGGGGCAGCAGCTTGAAGGTGGCAGACACCAACAGACTGGACAAATTAATCAGGAGGGCTGGTTCAGTTCTTGGTGTAGAGCTGGACCCTCTACACGTTGTAGCTGAGGAGAATGACAACCAAACTCCTCTCAATCCTGGACAATCCCTTCCAACCCCCTACACAGTGTCACAATGTCAATTGCTCCACTGAACGCCACACAAGATCATTTCTGCCTGTGGCTGTAAAACTCTACAATCCCCCCCCTCCCCCCCTCTAAAGGGGAGGTGAGAGAACAACGCGAACAATAATCATGATTATCCATCCCCCTCCATTTTTGAGACTTATGTTATTATTATGTTTTTTTGTTTTATATATTTTGTGCTTTGTGTATTAGTATTCTGTTGGTGCTAAATCTGGTTGTGGTTCTTCTCTTTTCTGAAATGAGAGCAGCTGTAAAAAGGCAAAACAATTTCCCTCTGGGTTTTTTGAATCTTGAATCTTGAATCAAACCGACTGGCTTGATCATTGCATGTCACCTTGTTATGATTATTTGCCATTTTAAGTTACCATGGCAACGCAACCCACCAAAAACCACATGAGCCTACAGCACAGAATGAAAAATTCTGTAGCATATATTATACATCAAACTGACCGGCTCGATTGTGACATGCCCCCTGTTATGCTTATTTTGCATTTTGAGTTAACATAGCGACGTAAATTGCCAAAAGCCACACATGAGATTTCCCCAGCACAGACTGGGGAATCCCTTAACACATATTATGCATTAAAATGACCGTCTCGATCATGACACGTCCCCTATTGTGGTTAGTTGGCATTTTGAGTTACCATGGCAACGTAAATCGCCACAAAACACAGATGTTGAGCTCACAGGACAGACTGTGGATTCCTAACACACACATAATACATCAAAACAACTGGTTATTATTATCATGTAGTGGTCATACAGGTATTACAGTAAGTAAGTCATAGAATCATGATTTATATAACTTATAAAATCCTCCATTAAAAAACAGGCAAGTTTAGGTTTTAAGCTCACCCATTACCCTTGTCGTCTTCTTTTTTCAGATTCGTGTTATTGCTGTGGTGCTGAGGAAAGAGGCAGTAGACTACCGTTGTCTTCTTTGTTGCCAGGACAAACTGCGAATCTCTAAAGGTGTCAGCGACATCCACTCTGATCACTTTGGCTTTGCTTACGGGACAGCAGACATCATGTGTCCTCTCCCCCCAGGCTGTGAGAACACATCTCACATCACTGTGATCTCTGCAGCAACATCAGAAGGTACTAAACAGGTTTGCATGTCATGTTTTTAGTTGTGGTACCAGAAAGAAGTCAAATATCTAACCGGAATTCTGCAAGATGTTTAGCTACTACTGGCTACAAAGATTATCAGCTAAAGAAGAAACCATTTTTTATGCTGTATATCTAATTTTGACTACATGTTTATTTAGGAAAACTCATAATTAAACTACTTAAAAATGACAAATTCTGTAAGTGAAAATCTTTATCTTAATCTTTGAAAATGTTTAATGGAAACCTCTACCTAAAAATAACAGTTTACCACCTACTGTAGCTGGTGACATCTTTCCTGATAACTGGCTCGGTGACTGGTCATTTTGTTAACTTTTTTTTACTGTATATGAACAGTGCATTCAGAAATTATAAGAACAGTCTCAAAACAACAATGAAAGTATTACTTTAAGAGCTGACTCACAGGGTTTGGGTTTATATAAACTACTCTATTCTATACAGTATGTACATTCAAGCAATAAGATAAGTAAGTTATTTCTGCTAATATTTCCTGGTTGTTTTTGCCATCATTTCAATCCACAAATGACAAAAATAACAAAATCTATTCTTCCTAGTCCTACTTACAAGCAGCAATATTTAACTCATAAATAAGGATAGAAAGACCAATAGTTGCATTTTATATGTAGCTATTCCATTCTGTTAGATTGCAAAGAAATGGAATACGCTTATTATTATATTATATCATTGTTGGCAGTGTTTGTCTGCAGACATCAACAGACATTTGGTATGTACTGTGGTCATGATTTTATTCAGGTGTTATTCAAACTTTATGGTTACAGTAAAGACCTGATCTTCAAAATGTTTTCGTTGTTCTTTTCTGTGGCCTTGTAGATGAACTTCACGAGTTCATAGAGGTTAAGAATCAGAGGACTGGAAATGGATCCTTTTCCTACAATTTCACTGTCTGCCTTTCCACCATGTTCGATTTCAACAACGTTCTACAGGTAATGCCACACAACACAGATGGTAACATTTTTCATGGTTCAATTAAGAGTCAGAATCAATTTATTATTTTTATTATGTATATCATCAAATATTCAAGCATACAAAAATGTTGGTGGTCAGGCAACCCTGCTCCTGGAGAGCCGCAGCCCTTGTTCTCCAACCATCCCTGCACTTACAGCACCTGATTGGCTGAACACACCTGATCCAGGTGCACCTGATACAGTGAGCTGGGCAGAGTTAGCTGAAAGACAAGCAGGACTACAACTCTGCAAGACCAGGGTTCCCTAGGAACTTTCTACAGGATAACATTTTGTAATGAGGCATAGATCAGGTCAAGGGTACAAAAGCATTTCTTCAGCTTCAAACATCATATGCAAATGGTCGAACCTGACAGAAGGATGACATTCTCAGGAACATTACATCAATGTGAATTGAGGGAGAGATAAATAAAGCTAAATATAGAGGACCATCTACTCTAGAGCTTACACAAGATGAGACTGAGGTTATGATTAATCTTGTAGCACTGAGACAATGCTGGTGTAGCTTTGGGACAGGTGCCTTATTGTCCTTGAGTGTCCCCACCAAAGAACATCTGGAGAAGTCTAAGGATAGGAATTTACAGATGCTTCCCATCCGAAGGATCTGTCAGGAAGAAAAGGATAAACTCTCCAAAAACATGTTTGAGAAGAAGACTCAAAGCAGTAATTGCTGCCAAAGGTTGTTTCTATCCATTTCTGATTCACACATAAGGAAAAGCAAGACTTACTGTATGTCTATAATAAAATCCTAAAAGAATTAATTTAATTTAATTAATTAATAAAAGAACATTCTGAACATGCTCCTTAAAAGTCGTTTGATCATCTATTAAAAATCCTAGATATTTAAAAGTAGACACCGACTCTATTTGTCGTCCATCTCTAGTTAAGATTTTCTCATTCAGTGCAGATCTCACAATTTTTGAAGCTGTAAAAAAACATACATTTTGTTTTCTCTATATTTAAAACAAGTTACAGATGACAAAGTTAATCTTGCACTCTATCAAAGGCCAATTGTAGACTGAAAGGCCTCAGCAGAAGTGGGTGCTGCACAGTATATAATAATGCCATCTGCATAAAAATGAAAACTTGAATTTGGAATATTATGTCCAGTATTATTTATATAAATAGTGAATAATAATGGACCCAGTACAAAATCTTGAGGGACACCATTATGGGTTTGTAACTGTAGGTGGGGAAAATACCAGACATTTTATAAGTGTGCAAAGGGGATTGCAGAGAAATAATGTGCAGCAGAATAAACATGACACATTACCAACAGGATTTTCTTCTTTTCAGTTCTAAATATCTTTCTTGACTTGTAGCTGGTCCAGAGTTTGGAAATGCTGAAGTTACTGGGTGTGAACAGAGTTGGAATCTATCTTACCAATTGCAGCCTTGAGGTACAACGCATACTGAACTACTACAGTCAAAAAGGTAGGAGTATTGTGTTTTCATACTTTGGCTGAATCATGTATTGTGTACACACTTACACAATGCAGGAGCATTTAACTCCTTTGCGTACCCTGCAGATTTAAACGGCCCACCTAGGAAACAAAACAAATCAATTACCATTCCTAACTTTATAAATAATGACAAAAATACTCACAAGAATATAATAGTATGTAATAATTACAATAGTATGGGTGCTGAATGGCAATGGGAGTGGTTGGATGTCTTTTTGTGGTGGCAGTTATGGCTCTTTAAATGAACTGGTTCTTATAAATGAAAAATAACATGTTGTTTCCTGGTTGTTTCACAGCAGTTATGCTCAAATTAATACAATCACACACACAACACAACTCTGCAGGAAGGAATTTCAGATAACAGATAATATGAGTAATTTACTGCTGCTACACCAAGTCTACACATGCAAAAATAATTATTTTGACCAGATATTTAAGTTTTAATGAGATAGGGCTACAAATTCTGCATTCATTTTTTTTGTTTTTGTTTTCCATATAACCTAGTAACCTCTGCCCTAATAGCTATTTTTAAATTTTCTCTAATGTCACAGCCTCTCTCCATTAACTGTTTAGATCGCTCAACCAAAATAGTGTATTCAGTGACTGGCTTTCTCACTGTCAGAGCAGACAACTGAATTTCAGAGCGGGTGAGACTGAATATAGGACATAGAGATTCAAGCTCTTAACTAAGACTCTGATCCCTTTTGTTCATATCAAGGAGCTGTTCAAACAAACCAGATTGTCCATGGACACATACTGTATCTACGATGGCCCCTAGAGACAAAATGTGAAAACACATTTTAGAAAAAAACGCAAATCAGAAACGTGCCACAATTCAGGAACGTGCCACTGAAGTGCATTGAAGCACATTTCTCTTTAAAAGTAAAACAGCTTGTTTTTTTTTAAATAGAAAATAGTCTTTCAACCTACTTTCCCATGTGTTTAAAAAGTAGTCTAAGCAATTGGATGGGCATGCATTCCTAGGCTACAGTATGTATCATTTAGTGTACAGTTTGATTAAAACATGGGACAAATGCCCTTTTCTCTCTCTCAAGTTCTCAATACTTTCAGTTAAATGACAGACGTGTGTTTTCCTCCCCCAAGTTGAAACACAATTTTTGCAATAGTATATCACCTGATTCTTAGTCATGTTGCTAATGTTCTCATTATTAACTTTTAAGACCATGTGAACGCTGACAACCAAAACAAATATAGTATCAAATATTCATAAATCCCTTGCCGTATCGTGTACTGGGAGTTTATCAGAGTTTGTTTAATGACACTCCTGACGCCTGCTGCTCAAAACATTAATGAGAGAACCCATACCAAATGCGAACACTTATGATTTACAAGTTCATTGCTACCATAGTCTTTAACAATGCACAGTCATATATTTTATTTTAATGTGATTAGTAAACAATACTTTAAAGTTATAATCCTTAATGATTATATTTCACCTAATACAATATGCACTTCATACAATGTAAGAAATATGCTAAAATAAAACATTTGTCTGCTAACAGCTTTTTAATGTCTCCTTCTCAGGTTTAGTAGAGGTGATTCCTTGGTCTCTGCCCAGAATTATGACTGTATCTAGGAGCTGGCTGCCTAGTTATAGTCCTGGTGACATCCATTACTTTGGCCAGATTCCTGCTCTGCATGACTGTGTCTACAGATACATGTACCAGTCCAGATACGTGGCCCTGCACGACATCGATGAGCTCATACTGCCCCAGTCAGTCAGCAGGTAGGGTTTTAGGAAAGCAGGCAGTTCTTTTGATCAATCAACTTTCATTCCTGGGAAAAGTGTCTGGTATCATATTAGTTTCTTAAGGAGTTGTTCTCACACACAGACTGTGGCACAATCTAAGATCACATAGTCATCAAAAGTGGGTTATAGTTTATAGCATTAATAATTCAATGTCCAACTTAAAATGTTTTCCAAAATTATAAACAGATTTAAAATAATTTTATGTCACAGCATGTTTTTTTCTGTTCATTTAAATCATAGGTCTGTATAAAACATGTTACAGCTTCATTATGATGTGTTATGGTGCAATGTGATACATTTATTCACATTTCTTATGTTATAGGTTTTATAAGTAATAAGTATAAGTAATTTTTTTGTACAATTATTCTGTTACCAGCTGGTTAGAGCTGCTCCCAATACTGGAGAAGAAATATGGAGGTGACAAGGGTTACATGTTTGAGAATAACGTGTTCCCTATCACCATCACTAAGCCTCCTCCCAGCCCACAAACTCTGCCCCCGCAGAGCTCTAGCTGGCAGAATGTGTCTGGGGTGAACATCTTGGCTCATCTGTACAGTGAACCCATTATCACAGAGACTCGTTACATCAACTTCAAGATCATTGTCAACCCCCGAGCTGTGTTCTCCCCGACCGTCCACGGACTTCTGAAATCACAGAACGGTCACTCCTGGGTTGACAGAAATATAGCACGGATGTACCACACAAGGTAAACTGGTAGTAATTATAGACCAATATCCAATCTGCCCTTTATCTCTAAAATCCTTGAAAAGATTGTTGCGAAGCAGCTTTGTGACCACCTGCGCACTAAAAATCTGTATGAAGATTTTCAGTCAGCATTTAGAGTAAATCTTAGTACAGAAACAGCACTTGTTGGAGTCACCAAGGATCTTCTCTTAGCTTCAGACCAAGGGATTCTCTCTGTACTGGTTCTGTTAGATCTTATTGCTGCATTCAACACTGTAGATAATATCTTCTATTACATAGACTGGAACATGTCATTGGAATTCAAGGAACAGCACTTATAGCTGGTTTAAATCTAATATACCAGATAGATCCCAAGTTATGGAGTTCCACAGGGTTCTGTGCTTGGACCAATTCTTTTTACATTATA
>JAUYWH010000262.1:0-11324 GCA_034779795.1 Ctenopoma multispine
TTCTTTGCGGTATTTGGGCCATGTGTAAGCACATTGTGTGGGCCAGATCCGGGCCATACCAATTTTGCTATGTGGGGAACCATCCAGACGGCCGTCTTGATATAGTTTTTGGATTCTATCCCACTCACTATGATGCGGCTCGCACCATGGTGGCCGGACGCACCCAGGAGTGGGCAGCGACGCTCTACAGTGGTAAATCACCCACCTGCAATGATTACAGTTTGTTCTTCAGAAGATTCGTAAGACCTTCGTCCCTTCCAGCCAGCCCCGTCTCCTAAAAATTACGTTGGTATACAACTAAACTGCATTTTGGATCAAAGCTTTTGTAGAGAATGTTTTCTGTTTCTGTTCACAGTTAACATATTTTTGTCTGCCCAAATATCCGTTCTGTGTCCGGTTTTCTGTCAGCTAAAATATCCGATGTTACATTTCAACATCCAGACGTGACTGTAGTGATGTTGCCAGGGCGGCTGTGGCTCAGGATGTAGAGCAGTTGCCTGCCAATCGTGGGATTTGTGGTACGATTCCCGGCTCCTCCTGTCATATGTCGAAGTGTCCTTGGGCAAGATACTGAACCCCAGATTGCCCCCGGTGTGTCAGATAGCATAGCAGCTCTGCCATCGGTGTGTGAGTGTGTGTGAATGGGTGAATGAGAAGCAGTGTAAAGCGCTTTGAGTACCAGCCTAGGTAGAAAAGCGCTATATAAGTGCAGACCATTTACCATTACCATTTAAAGTGTTTTATGGTTGGGATCAGGCATCACAGCAGTGGGTTACCTCATATCACCTCAGTACTTTTCTTGCCTAAACCCAATCTCACAGGGGACTTTGGTTTCAGACCTGGGTCTCTGACATGTGAACCCTGCACACTGAACTCCTGCCACCATCTCCAACCACCTCCTATAAAGTCACTTTGCCTTAATAAATATAGTGCGTCATTCATTCGTTTACAAAAAATAAGTTTCAGAACATTGTAAAAATTAGGTTGTACAAAAACGGAATTGGGTCATAAATACGTTCTGCAGAAGAATGTAATTGGCATTGGTGTTTAGTTGTATATGGACATAATTTTTAGGAGACAGGGTTGTCCTAGCAGTGAGGTGGAGGCAGACTTTCACCTGCTTTGCCCTTGCCTGCAGCAAGGGTCCCACTCTTTGTGCCAGAGTTCCGGACCATTGCTGCAAAGCTGGTCTGGGGGAGCAACACGTTTCGCCCCGTGTCTGTCAAGGCTTCGAGGGGAGCTTAACCTGGCTCAATGATTACCACTTGCTCAGGGTAACCTTCCAGCTGGGGCACAAGCGGGTCGAGTTGGATGCCCTCCTGGACTCCTGGAGAGTCACCTGAGCCATCTCTATCTATAAGCTTTATCAAACAGTAAAGTTGTAAGCCTAGACTAACACTCTGAGAGCAAAGTGCTCTGCTGGGATAATAAGGTTCTATGAGGTCTTTAAAATATGTTGGGGCCTGATCATTTAGGGCTTTATAAGTGAGGAGAAGGATTTTAAACTCTATTCTAGATTTAACAGGGGGCCAATGAAGAGAAGCTAATGTTGGAGAAATGTCACCTCTCTTGCTAATTCCAGTCAAAACTCTGGCTGCAGCATTCTGGATTAACTGGAGGCTTTTGAGTGTGTTATTGGGACATTCTCTCAGTAATGAATAACAGTAGTCCAGTCTAGAAGTAACAAATGCATGGACTAATTTCTCAGCATCACTTTGAGACAGGATGTTCCTAATTATAGCAATATTTCTCAGGTGGAAGACGGACGTTCCTAGATATTTCTTGTATGTAGGGAGTATGTCATATGTAAATGACATATCTTGTTCAAAGATGACTCCAAGATTCCTCACAGTAGCACTTGAGGCCACTATAAAGTCATCAAGTGTAGCAATCTGACTAGCTACCATGTCTCTGAGATTTTTCGGTACAAATATAATAACCTCAGTTTTGTCTGAATTAAGGAGTAGAAAATTACAGGACATCCAAGCCTTTATTTTTTTCAAACATGCTTGAAGTTTGCCTAAATGATTGGTTTCATCTGGTTTCATAGATAATTATAATTTGGTATCATCTGCATAGCAATGGAAATTAATAGAGTGTTTCCTTATAATATTGCCTAAGGAGTCATGTATAATGAAAAGAGAATCGGTCCAAGCACAGAACCCTGTGAAACTCCGTATCTAATCTGCGTGTGCATGGAAGATTCATCATTGACATAAACAAATTGGGATCTATCTAGTAGATAGGATTTAAACCAGCTTAGTGCTGTTCCTTTAATCCCAATGACATGTTCCAGTCTATGTAACAGAATGTTATGATCTATAGTGTCGAATGCAGCACTAAGATCTAACAATACCAGTACAGGGAGAAGCCCTTGGTCTGAAGCTAAGAGAAGATCATTGGTAACTATAACAAGTGCCGTTTCTGAACTATGACTTACTCTAAATCCTGACAAAAAAACGTCATACAAATCAGTCAGGCGCATGTGGTCACAGAGCTGCTTCAAAACTACCTTTTCAAGGATTTTAGAGATAAAGGGCAGATTCGATATTGAATCTATAATTGGCTAAGACCCCTGGATCCAGAGTAGGTTTCTTTAGTAGCGGTTTTACTACAGCTACTTTAAAAGTCTGTGGTACCTAGCCTGTTAGTAGAGATAGATTTATCAGCTTTAATACGGATGTGCTGATCAAAAGTAAAACATCTTTGAGCAATCTATTAGGGATAGGGTCTAAGAGACACAGAAGATTTAGTTGAGTTAATTATTGAAATTAACTCTGTATGATCTACAGGAAAGAAGCAGTCTAAGTAAGACTAAGGTCCTATAAACAGTTGTATAACTGTCGGACAAGTGTGTCTGTCCATGCCAGTTGCAGGAATGATCGGATAATTTTTTACTCTAATAGTTGTCACTTTATTTGTAAAGAAATTCATGAAGTCATTGCTGCTAAGAGATAAGGGAATTGTAAGTTCAACAGAGCTATGACTGTCAACCTGGCTACAGTGGTGAAAGAAACCTGGAGTCGTTCTTATTTGCCACAATTAATGAGTAATAATATGTGTGAGTTTTTTTATACATTAGTAAACTGTCTTTCCAGGCTATGCAAGATTCATCTGAATTTGTGGAGTGCCACCTCCTTTCCAGCTTTCGCGTTGTCTGCTTTAAGCTACGGATTTGTGAATTGTACCATGGAGCTAACCTCCTCTGATTAACTACCTTTTTTTTTAGTGGGGCAACAGTATCTAGTATAGTATGCAGATAAGCTGCAGCATTATCAACAATTTAATCAACCTGTGCACGAGTAAAGTTAGTATCACTGTTCTCCTCTAGGTAGATAGATGTTACTGGGTTAAAAGATTATGGAATCATTTCCATAAATTAGATGACAGTTTTTTTATTTAAGCATCTACTGTAGTGGATTATTTTCTTAATTGATGTTCATTATAATAAATTCAAATGTTATTAAGAAATGGTCTGACAGCAGAGGGTTTTGGTGGAAAACTATTAAATTATCAATTTCTACTCAATAAATCAGAAGAAGATTGAGAGTGTGATTAAATGTGACTCCAAATGAATTAAATGCAGTGTTGAGACAGTTATTATCAACATCTACATGAATGTTAAAGTCACCCAGAAGAACTAGATCAGATAGAAAGTCTGAGAATTCAGTTGAAAACTCAGAGTAAGGGACAGGAGGACGGTATACTATAACAAATAAAACTGGTTCTTGACTTTTTCAGTTTGGATCTGAAAGACTAAGAGTGAGGCTCTCTAATTAATTATAACTATTTTTAGGTCTGGGGTTGACTAATAAACTTGAGTTCCAGATACCTGCTACTCCTCCGCCCCGTCCTTTAATTCTAGGAATATGATAATTAATATAACTTGCGGGGGTCGACTCATTCAAACTGACATAGTCATCCTGATGCACCCAGGTTTCAGTGAGACTAAATAAATCTATTTGATGGTCACTTATTTCATTCTTGCCTGGTGCTTAGCATTTCTAATATCAATATACAGTACAGTAGATAGACATGTCACTGTTATGAGCACAGTGTTGTTTTTATAGAGATTGTTCAGGTTGGATTTGATTGTGGTTTTCTAAAACAAGGGTTTATAAAATTTCTAATTTACTTTGACTTTTCTAATTTATTTGAAGATTATTGCCAGGATCACATTTATGTTGTAATATGAAGATTAAGCTCTAGTTTTATTTACAATAAATTTGCATGTAATACCGGCAATTCTAAACGTAAACAAACACAACATAAAACCTACTCTGCATTTAAATTTTTTATTTAATTTTATTTATTGCATTTAGTGCAGATGGTTGTTGATATTAACCAAATACTATTATTGTATATTAAACATGGTGCCCTCCAATATGGCCAAAATGTGAATTCTACTTAAAGAATCATCATCAGGTCATGGCAGTACATTTGAGCTGCTGTGTTTTGTTATACTGTTGCGTTATACTTGAAAATGCAACCCCAGACATTAATACGTTTACTCTGAAGGATTCCCAGACTCACAGTGCCTCATGCTCGATAGAGCCTTAAGGTAAATGCATTATAATATAAGAATTCAGCTTTTATCGAAGTGTGTCATTGTTGCCAACGTGCGGCATGTCCCAAACGCACTGCTGGTTCTTGAAGCCACTGTAACTTTAGCTGCATGGGATCTTGAACGCAATAGGATTAGATTCTCTAATACAGAAATAGAGTGTTCTTGTGATAAGTCCAATCCTACTATACTAACACACTCTGAGCAGCTTTGTCTCTGTCAGAGACTCTGTCATATGTACATACACACTATGTTAACCTAAAATATAAATGCTTCAGAGTCTAAAAGTGGGCACAGTTAATTTGTTATAATACTACCTTAGCTATACATTGCTGCTGTTCACCTGGAGCTAGCAGACAGCAGAAAATGTATTTTAAGAATAAAACATGCAGCATTGAGAAAAAGCTTCACCGAAATTTGCAAAGGTGGTCATTCAGCACATGAATTATCAACACTAGTTAGATTTGTTGTGTATAAAGAAGAGGTTATCGAGTCCTAACTAATCTGAGATGTGAGAGATACAGTCCATAAATTATGGAATAAAGATACTTAAAAAAATGAAGCTCTGTGCACCACCCCATTGAATTTAAAATGAAACACTTGCGCTGTGAGCAAAGCCAAGACTTTCAGCTTTAATTCAAGGGTTTTGTCAAAACCGTGACATTAACCATTCAGGAATTACAGCTTTTTTCATACACACATCCCTAATTTGGCTCATAAACAAAACATAATTGGAAAAGGACTGCCTTTAATACGTGGATGAAAATACGTTTGTCACTGACTTGTTTTTGTTGGCTGTCCTTTGCCAGGTCACATTCAATTAGGATATTATACTTTACTAAATAGGTATCAGCACAACACAAAGGTGTTTCACTTAACGAGCCTATTCAAGGCAGGTGTGAGGTGAAACCAACCTGGAGGATAAATTTGTGGTCACTAGCCAACTTCCCTCAGATTGTTGAAGTTCTGTGGATAGAGAATGAAATGTCTCGACCTTAAAGTCCAGTTGCCACGTTTCAATCCTCAGACAGGCTAGGAAAAACCACAGTCACAAAAATCACAAAACCAAGCAATATGGAGGCATGCTGCATTCCCTAGATTGCAGCTGCACTGAATAAATGCCGTATCATGCTGAGAAAAATGGACATGGGGGGCGACTGTGGATCAGGAGGTACGTCTACCAATTGTAAGATCGGTGGTTCGATTTCCAGCTCCTCCTGTCATATGTCGGAGTGTCCTTGGGCCAGACACTGAACCCCCAAGTTGCTCCCAGTGTGTCAGATCAGCTGCATAGCAACTCTGCTATCAGTATATGAGTGTGGGTGTGCTTGTGTGTGAGGATGGGTGAATGAGAAGCAGTGTAAAGCGCTTTGAGTACCAGTAAAGGTAGTAAAGCGCTATTTTAGTGCAGACTATTTACCATTTACAGTGTTTCCCCTAGGTTTGCGGCGGGGGGGATGAACGCCGTTTTTTCCCCCGTTATTTTGAAATAACTTCTAATGTGATCTGGTGATGTACAGAAAATCTAATTAAATAAAATTTACTTGATCATCTTGGGGGGGCGGGGGGGGAGTGCCTCCCTTGTATAAGGCAAACACTGATTTACATGATCCTGCTCCTGCTTGTTGGGTTTTCAATCAATTTTTAAACTCTAAGCTCATTCATGAACTGATTGTTAAACACAGATTGTTTTAAAAGCTAATAAAATATAAAATTTCAGTCTGAAAACACTGTCACCAAATCTAAGGAAATCATTACATTACCTTTTAATCCAGTGAATAGAATAGAATAGCCTTTATTGTCAATGTACAGGGTACAACAAAATTGGAGTGCCACTCCCTTTGGCGCAAAATACAATAATAATTATAAATGTAGAATCAAACAATAATATGTACAGATATATACACAGAATAGCAGCATTAATATAATGACAGCATGAGTTGGGTTCAGTGCAGGTCAATATTGTGAGCAGAATTATTGCATATTAAATGGATTCAGATAGCACATATAATTGTTATTGCACATGATCAATATTGATCAGTATATGTGTGGTTCGGCTTAACAGATTCTTTATCTGGTTTTGTGGTTGTTTACTACGGTGATAGCTCTGGGAAAGATGCTATCCCTGAATCTATTTGTCCTGGTTTTATGTGACCTGTACTGTCGACGGTAACAGTTCAAACAGATGATTACTGGGGTGAGAGTAGTCCTTAATGATATTGCCAGCTCTACTGAGGTAACAAGAGTTGGCAATGTCCTTCAGGCTGGGCAGAGAGCAGCCAGTGGTCTTCTGGGCTGTGCTGATGACCCTCTGCAGTACTTTCCTGTCTGCAGCTGAGTAGCTAGCATCCTAGCGTACGTGATGCCGTACGCTAGGATGCTCTCTATGGTGGCTCTGTAAAATGTCATCAGCAGCCTCTCCTCCAGGTTGTACGTCCTGAGCACTCTCAGGAAGTGGAGAGTGCTCCACTCTCCACTTCCTGCTGGGCCTTTTTTTACCACCGCTGTGGTATTTGCAGTCCAGGTGAGCTCATCGGAGATCTGCATGCCCAGAAACCTCATGGAGTGTACCCTCTCCACACAGTCCCCGTGAATGTAAAGTGGGGCCAGGTCTGCTCTGCTCTTCCTGAAGTCCAAGATAAGTTCTTTAGTTTTTGTCAACAGATTCAGTCAGTCTGTTGACCTCACCTCTGTAGTCCGGCTCATCCCCGCTTGAGATGAGTCCAACCACGGTGGTGTCATCCGCAAATTTTATGATGGTGTTTGAGAGATGGGTCGGGGAGCAGTCGGATGTGTAGAGTGTAAACAGGAGGGGACTTGTGGAGAGCCGGTGCTGAGTGTGATGCTGCTGGACAGGTGGGGGGCGAGTCTGACAGACTGTGGTCTATTTGTCAGGAAGTCCTTGATCCAGAGGCAGATGGGGGTGGAGAGTCCCAGGTGAGACAGTTTCTGGACCAGGATCTCCGGGATGATGTGATTGAATGCTGAGCTGAAGTCCAGAAAGAGCATTCTCACATAGCTTCCTTGGTGTACCAGGTGACTCAGCGCAGTGTGGAGCGCTATGGTGATAGCGTCCTCGGTGGATACCTTTGCCATGTAGGCAAATTGGTGAGGGTCCAGAGTGGAAGGCAGACAGGCCCTGATGTGCTGACAGACCAGTCTTCCAAAGCACTTTATCATAACAGGCGTAAGTGCAACAGGCCTGTAGTTATTTGGGCTGTCCACTGCTGTCTTCTTGGCGATGGGGATGATGGTGGAGGTTTTGAGGCAGGGTGGGACGGTGTAGTGACAAAGACAGGTTGAAAATTTTAGTGAAGACTCCAGTCAGTTTGTCAGCACATGCTCTGAGAACCTTTCCATGTATTCCGTCAGGACCTGCCGCCTTCCTGGGATTCACTGACCTTAGAACACATCTCACTTGATGCTCCTGAAGTGTCAGTGTGCTGGTGCTGGGGGCGGGGGGAAGTGGTGTGACAGCTGAGGGCCTGGTCGTCTCAAAGTGGGCGAAGAAACGGTTTAGGTCCTCAGTCAGCGAGGCATCAGTCCTAGATGTCGCCTGGTTACTGCTTCTGTAGTTGGTAATGTGATTTATCCCCCGCCACATCTTTCTAGGGTCGTTGTCAGCACAGTGAGTGACATCTACCTACAATAAGGAGAGCAGTGATCCTAACTTTACTCCTGTACAGGTCGATTATATTGTTGTTGATGTTGATTGCGCATCGTTCTTGATACTGTTGCCCCACTGAAAAAGAAGTTAGTCAATCAGAAGAGGCTAACTCCTTGGTACAGTTCACAAATCCAGACATTGCGAAAGCTTGAAAGGAGATGGTGCTCAACAAATTCAGATGAATCTTAGCCTGGAAAGACCTCTGTAAAGCTAAAACCACAATATTCCTAATTAATTGAGGCAAATAAGAACAACCCCAGGTTTCTTTTCAGCACTTTAGCCAGGCTCACCTGACCTGACCTGAACAGTCATAGCTCTGTTAAACCTACAATTCCCTTATCTCTCAGCAGCAATGACTTTATGAATTTCTCTACAAATAAAGTGACAACTATTAGAGAAAAAAATGATCAGATCCTTCCTGAAACTGGCATGGATAGACACACTTGTCCAACAGTTATATGATTGTTTATAAGACCTCAGTCTTACTTAGACTGCGTCTTTCCTGTAGATCATACAGACTTAATTTCAATAATTAACTCATCTAAATCTTCTACGTGACTCCATCCCAACTAGACTGTTCAAAGGTGTTTTACCTTTGATCAGTACGTCCATATTAGAGCAGATAAAATTATCCCTACTAACAGGCTATGTACCACAGACTTTTAATTTAGCTGTAGTGAAACCTCTACTCAAGAAACCTACTCTGCATCCAGCCAATTACAGACCGATATCGAATCAGCCCTTTTATCTCTAAAATCCTTGAAAAGGTAGTTTGAAGCAGCTCTGTGACCACATGCGCATGAATGATCTGTATGACGTTTTTCACTCAGGGTTTAGAGTAGTTCAGAAACGGCACCCGTTAAAGATCTTCTCTAAGCTTCAGACAGCAGACTTCTCTCTACACTCGTCTTGTTAGATCTTAGTGCTGCTTTCAGCACTATAGATCATAACATTTTATTGCACAGACTAGAACATATCATTGGGATTAAAGAAACAGCACTAAGCCGGTTTAAATGTTATCCATGTCAGATAGATCCCAATTTGTTCATCTTAATGATGAATCTTGTGCTTGGACTGATTCTCTTTTCATTGTACATGACTCCTTTAGGCAATATTATGAGGAAATACTATTAATTTCCATTGCTAAGCAGATGATACCCAACCATATTTATCTATGAAACCAGATGAAACTAATCATTTAGGCAAACTTCAAGCATGTTTAAAAGACATAAAGGCTTGGCTGTACTGTAATTTTCTACTTCTCAATTCAGACAAGACAGAACCTATTCTATTTGGGCCCAAAAACCTCAGAGACATGGTATCTAGTCAGATTGTCACCCTAGAGGACTTTGCATTGGCCTCAACTATTACTGTGAGGAATCTTGGAGTCATCATTGACCAAGATAAATAATTCACTTCCTACATAAAATAAATATCTAGAACGTCTTTCTTCCACCTGATGAATACTGCTAAAATTAGAAACATCCTGTCTCAAAGTAATGCGGAAAAACTAGTCTATGCATTCGTTACTAGACTGAACTACTGTAATTTATTACTGAGAGGATGTCCCAATAATGCATTAAAAAGCCTTCAGTTAAGCCAGAATGCTGCAGCCAGAGTTTTGAATGAAATTAGCAAGATAGATGATATTTATCCTAAATTAGCTTCTCTCCATTGGCTCCCTGTTAAATCTAGAATAGATTTTAAAGTCTATCTCCTCACTTATAAAGCGCTAAATAATCCCTATCATAAATTAGAGACTTCATAGATACCTATTATCCCAGCAGAGCACTTCACTCACAGAGTGCTGGTCTACTAATGGTTCCCAGAGTTTCCAAATGTAGACTGGGAGGCAGAGCCTTTATCTATCAAGTCCCTCTCCTGTGGAACCACCTCCCAATCCAGGTTCGCGAGGCAAACACCCTCTCTACCTTTAGGACTAGACTTAAAACTTTCCTTTTTGATAAAGGTTATAGTTAGAGATGGCCCAGGTGACTCTGAACCATCTCTTAGTTATACTGCTATAGATTAGTCTGCTGGGAGACCTCCCACAATACACTGAGCTCCTCTCCTCTTTCTGTCTCTCTGTCCATTCTTATGCCATCATTGCATGTTATTAACTTTGTTTCTTCTCTCTCTATATAAATAAAGCTGAATTGAATTAAATAATTGCAGACCCTTTTCTGATTACAGAATTTAATGTATTGGCCATTTGGTGTTTCCATTATTTTAATTATGTTTCAGTATTTATATTTATTTTGGATTAGATTTTTGATGTTTGTTTTACTCAATTCAATTCAGTTTATATACCACCAAATCAATGCAAAGGTCATCTTGGAGTAGTAGGATTGTTGGGTTTTCTATATAATTCTATATATAGTTGTATGGATATATACACTGCTCAAAAAAATGAAGGGAACACTTAAAAACAACACAATGTAACTCCAAGTCAATCACACTACTGTGAAATCAAACTGTCCACCTAGGAAGCAACACTGATTGACAATCAATTTCACATGCTGTTGTGCAAATGGAACAGACAACAGGTGGAAATTATAGGCAATTAGCAAGACACCCCAATAAAGGAGTGATCCTGCAGGTGGTGACCAAAGCCCACTTCTCAGTTCCTATGGTTTCTGGCTGATGTTTTGGTCACTTTTAAGTGCAGCACATCTAGGATGGCACATCAGTGCAAGCTGTGGCAAGAACCTTCTTGCCACAGCTTGCACTGATGTGCCATCCCTCTTTCCTGGTAAAGCCTCCATGCTCTGGACACTATGCTGACCTCAGTGTCCAGAGCATGGAGGCTTTACCAGGAAAGAGGCCAGTACATCAGGAGACGTGGAGGAGGCCATAGGAGAGCAACAACCCAAGAGGCAGGACCGCTTCCTCCTGCAAAATGTCCTCCACAGGGCCACAAATGTGCATGTATCTGCTCAAATGGTCAGAAACAGAATCCATGAGGGTGGTATGAGGGCCCGACATCCACAGGTGGGGGTTGTGCTTACAGCCCAAGACCGTGCAGGATGTTTGGCATTTGCCAGAGAACACCAAGATTGGCAAATTCGCCACTGGCGCCCTGTGCTCTTCACA
>JAUYWH010000263.1:0-11323 GCA_034779795.1 Ctenopoma multispine
GTGGAGACAGATGTGTGTGTGTCTCTGTGTGAAATGATGATCAATTATTGATATCCAACTCACTTTTAACCTGTTTATTTGATTTTTCACAAAAGGCTCTTATTGTGAAAATCAGATTCTTATCATGAAAGTAAAATCTCAGGGTGGAGACAGATGTGTGTGTATGTCTGTGTGAAATCAATTATTAATATCTAACTCACATTCAACCCGTTTCCATTTAACCACAATAGGGGACATGTAATGCATTACATGCAATTAATGCATTACATCGCCATGCAATGCATTGTCTCCTATTCATTTTCAATGGCAGGCACCAATAAAGAAAAAGAGGATATCAATAGTGTGGGCATTCCATGCTCCCCCACAATAAAGAAGCCAGTTTAGAGGTGAAGAACAATACGTGCCTCGATTGAAATTGAATTAATTTTCAATGGCAGGCACCAATAAACCTTTATTATTATATGTCCCTTGTTTGTGATAACTGCATCAAGCCTGCAACTCACTGACATCACCAAATTGTTTTACTGCTTTTTTATACCCATTCACTTTTTCAGACGTCTTGAATAAGTCTCTATTTGGGCAGTTTATCTATTTTTTCTGACAGATCTTCTCAATCTCCATCAGCTTGGATGGTAACCGTCTGTGAACTAACATCTCCAGGTGTCATAGCCATCTCCTTGTGGTCTGAAAGTGATATTGATTGGTATAGAGGCAGCAAGGGAGTAGAAATAATTAAAAGAGAATGTACTTTTTCCATACAGTGTTTAAGGTCTGTCCTTGAACTCTGTCCTTTTTATTTCTGCTCAGTGTACAAGACAAACATATCTATTTAGCACTTATTAGTGCAGGTACCAGCACTGTAATTCCCCTCTTTCTATCCTTTTCTAACAGTTGACATCTCAGGGGACTATGGAAAAAGGCTCCAGGGATAGGACTGCTTGCAAGTTAGTTTTATTACAGATGAACAGATATAAAGGCTACAGTGATGGTTTATAGGCTGCATCCATGGTTGTATGTGTACTTGCACTTGCATTTGTGGTGAGTTGAGGGATAGGTACGTGTGAGAGAGAGTTTCCTCTGTCCTACTTGGCCAATGGCACAACTGCTTAACACAACCTGACAGCTTCACTGGTGGAAGGGCTGCTAACAAGCTACAGTAACTGTCAGTGCGCTGGGATAAGCCACACTCTCACAAATTCACTCACACACAGTGATCAGTAGAACACCCACTAACTCTCCAGTTCCCTTAGAATAAACATTCATATACATTCTGTGGGTTTTGGTCCCTTCTTTTGTTTTTCAAAGTAAAAGAATTATTAATACTGATGCTGTCCAGCAAAAAAAACAATAAAGTTATTTTTTAAACACATACAATGAAATAAAATTAAATGTAATTTCTTGTTTGAAATATGGCTTCTCTAAGTTATAATATGGTATATTACAGTACAAGGTTGAATGTCTATAATTTTAATATAATGTTTAACTCAAAAAGGGCAGTGATAGGGTGCTATCGATAAATGTTTTCTTAAACTAAACTATTTCAAACTATTTGTCTAATTGACTAATAGTCTCATCATGACAACATAGTGTTTTTAAACCTCCTTCCTATTGATTCCTATTGCTGATTAGAGACCTCAAGAGATTCTGGAGAATAAATGTGAGGTCTCTAACTAACCTTCGTTGACTGAGAATCTTCTCCTACCGGGTCTACTTCTACAGATATAGTGGGAGAACAGCCATGGTAATTTCATTGCACATTATCCAGGGCTTTTTAGAATTACCCTAAATCATCATTCTTGTCTGGTGATGAGGCAAATTTGCTTTGCCACTGCCAATCTCTTCAGAGTTTGGTTTGGTTAAATGAGACCTGGTCTACTTGTGGTTCTTAGAGTTTCAAAATGTAGACTGAAAGGCCTTTAGCTATCAAGCTCCTACCTGTGGAACCAGCTCAGCTCAGAACCAGTTGCTGCGCAGACAAATTTGATTTGTATCATCTCCACGTGCCTTTACAGCCAATCAATGGACGATCTAACACTGGTGTTTTTTACAACCGTTCTGTAGATAAAAATTGTATTATAGACTAAAATATGCACAGTCTATGATAATGTGTTATTGAAGCAGATTATCTGAGCCATGTCAGAATGCAAATTGCAAGCTTATGATTAATTTTAAGCTGCTAATACAATACTTAAACATTTAATATCTGGCAACACTGTGTCACAGTCAGATCCACCCTGTTTTTGTATTTCATAAACTAGACTGCTTTTCCTATCTCCAGCATCATCAACACAGCAGAATTGCAATGCCACTCCTTCCATCTGCTGGACCAAGAAAGTGACCTTTGCCTGTCCTTTGTCTGGATTTGTTTCTGTATTGCTATTAGTGTTGGGCGGTATACCGGTTCATACCGAAAATATATTTTTTAATTTTGTTATATGGAATTTACTTATAGCACAATACCAGTTTAAATAGCCTAAATAAATGCTCGGAATGTGCTCGATAAAAACATTTATTGCTCAAACTCCATGAGGGTTACACACAAGAAAAAAAGTGGGGATACAGAAAGTTACAGTAAGCAAACAATGAATATATAACACAAAGCAGAAAACAACCCCCCCACCCCTCTCCCCACCCCCACCACACACCCCCCACTGCCCAGACCAAGCTAAAGGCCCCTAGGTTGTCTACAAGTTTGTAGTAGGTGTACTCCACTTTGAGCCTAGATCTGAGGAGACCCTTAAAAACCGGTTCTGGTGCCACACAGCCCATACCCCTCAAACTGTTCCTTCTGGAGAGCCAGATGGCCAGCTATGCCATCCCTGCTATATAGTTGATGAGCGCGAGCACCCCCTTCCTCCTGTCCGAGTACTTGGGTCCTGAAATAAACAGCTCAGGGGAGAAAACCTCACCCAAACCCCCATACAAACTTTGCAACAGTGTAAAAAAAGTAGACAGTCTGTGACAGCCAATGAACAGGTGGAACACGGTCTCCCTCTGCGGGCAAAAGGGGCAACCCCCCCCTGAGTAGGATCCAGCCGCACAACGTGTCTGTTCGTAGCTATTACCCCATGTACAATCCTCCACTGGAGGTCCGCCACTCGCTTAGGGATGGGCGGCTTGTACAGGGACCTCCAGCTGCCTTTCAGGGAGAAGCCCGGGCCAAATGCCTCTGCCCACGCCGATTCTCTAGCCCCTGCCAGAGCGCGCAGATTGGACACCTTCACACAGGCCTGGTAGAGTACTTTTTTCCAATTGTTTGAAACTCCCCCAGAACAGGGGTTGCAAAGGGCAAAAGTTCCCCTCCTCCCTCCTGCCAGTCACTGACCGCAGGTTCAACTAACAGAGGGGGCAGGCTGTAATCACACTCCTTGTCCCAGTGACTAAGCAGAACACTGTCCTCCGCGATCGCCCTCAAGGGAGCAGCCAGGGATGCACAGATTTCCTCCGCCACACGGTTCAGTATCCTGCTGGACCTGAAGTCACACCTTCCGCCAGGGCTGCTCTCCGGCGATCTTGTCAGTCTTAGCAGGTGGCCCAGCTTCACGCAGCCTGCGTCCTTGAGGCTGGCTCGCAGGCTGGCGGATTTAGGAGCCTGGGACCTCGCGAGGGTGTTGAAAAAGAGGGGCTCCTCAAACAACCACATCCTGGGCTTCAGACTGGGGGCCCTGGTAACAGTAAGCACCAGCCATGCTTGTAAAACTGAGATGTAAAGGGGGGACGTCCCAGTAAAGTCCACCTGCCCCCCCTGCAGGAGGAACAGCTGCTTGTCATAGCCTAGGCGCCCAGCTTTCCACAGCAACAGTCGCGCAGTTGTCAACCAGCTGGGCCCACACCCGTGCAGGAATTTCTGAGCGGTCTGCAGTCGAAACACCAAAATTCGGGACTGTATATCGATCATCCCCTGCCCCCTTTCTGCCACAGGGAGGTACAGGACCGCAGCCCGAATCCAGCGCTGCCCAGGCCAGAAGAAGTTCACCAGCAGCTTCTGTATGTGATCCACAGCCCCTGGTGACAGGGAAAGGTCGGCTTAGCACACCCCCAACCTTCACCATGCCCGAGGCCCCATTGTACAACAACTTGACCCAGGAAAGAAACCCCTCCCCAAAACCAAATGCTCTCAGGGTGGAAAAGAGGTACCCGTGGTCCACCCTATCATAGGCCTTCTCTTGATCCAGTGAAATACACCCAACCCCAAGCTCACCCATGATGCACAAATCAAACACATCCCGTACAAGAAAAATATTGTCCATGGTAAGTCTGGTCCTTGTGCACAACAAGTTCCAGCCAGGCCTTCAGTCTATTCGCCAAAACCTTGGACAACAGTTTATAGTCTGTGCACAGGAGGGAGATTGGCTTCCAGTTCTTCAAGAGCACCAGGTCCCCCTTCTTTGGGAGCAGGGAGATGACAGCCCTCCGACACGATGTTGGCAGGGAGCCCCCCCAAAAACATTCCAACGGCACCTGGTGGAAGTCAGCACCAAGGACAGGCCAGAAGTGCTTAAAAAAATCAGCGGATAGTCCATCGAGCCCAGGCGACTGCTCAGAGGCCATCTGCGCCACGGCCGCACCCAGCTCATCCAGTGAAAGCTCAGAGTCCAAAGCAGCCCTCTCATCGTCCTGCAGCTGCGGCAGCCCCTCATGTAGTTCAGCAGTGCTAACACCATCACACAGATCCTGGGCAAAGAGAGCGGCATAGAAGTCCACAGCGTGCTCCCGCATCTCCCTGCTGTCCGTGGTCACCCGACCATCTGGCAACCGGAGACATGCCATCCTCTTCCCCTGCGCCACAGACCTTTCTAGATTAAAGAAAAAGGAACTGGGCGCATCCATATCATTAACATTAACAAAACACGACCTCACCAATGCTCCCTTCGCCCTCTCCTGTAGTAGAGCCCCCAGCTCAGATCGTTTGTGCTGCAGCACAGCCTGTGAGCTGGGACTAGTCTGAGCCTCTAAGGCATCCTCAGCAGCCCGTATTTCCTGTTCTAAGGTGGCAATCGCTTTTTTTATCTTAGTGGAGGAAAAAGCTGTATACTGCTGGCAAAACACCCTAATCTGAGTTTTGCCCACCTCCCACCACTGCCCAAGAGATGAAAAGTTATTCTTTTTTGCCCCCCAAGATTCCCAAAACAAGCAAAATCTGTCAGTGAACTGGTTATCCTGTAACAGTTTGTTATTAAAATGCCAAACGGAAGTAGGACGAGTGGCGGAAGGGAAGCAGAGCTCAATGTTCACCAGATGGTGGTCCGTAAACCCCACAGGATGTATGCCACTGCTCCGTAGCACCGGGCGGAGAGACTGGGAGATATAAAGCCTGTCTAATCTGGCCCCACAGAACCTGTTGCTTGCCATTCTCACCCAAGTGTACTGCCTAGCTTGAGGATGCTTGGTGCGCCACGCATCTGATAGATCAAACTCTATAACTAGGCTGGATAGAAAGGAAGATGACTGCAGATGGGGCTCCTCCCCTGACCCGTCCATTGTAAAGTCTAAGGTGCAGTTCCAGTACCCCCCCACAACAATACAATCACCCTGGCTGCATTGAGCCAATAGGGCCTGCAACTCCCGAAAAACCCCTAACCTGTCTGGGCCCCCATTGGGAACATAGACATTAATGAAACAAAAAGTCATGCCCTCCACCACCACCCTAGCTGACACCACCCTCCCCTTCACCACCTCAGTAGTAGCCGTCACAGCTGACCCCAGCCTGGGGGACAGCAAAATTACCACTCTAGTACTGGCACTAGTACCATGACTAAGGGCATACTGCCCCTCCCACCACAAACCCCAGTCCACCTCATTGTCCTCACTACTATGCGTCTCCTGGAGGAAGACGACATCCAGCCGTTTCTGAGCTACCAGTTCCCCCACTGCCACCCTTCTCTGCTGGGTCCTCCTGCCATTTATATTTAGTGTCTCTATCCTGAGAGCCTGTGTAAAAAGAAGTGAAAGAAAAGACAGTAAGAACAGACAGAAAGAAGAAAGCAACACCTCGTGAGGCATGACCAGTCACTTTACTGTCGCGTGCTTTTTAACAGTCCTCAGTGTCCGAGGCCTAGCCAGTTTCCTTAAGGCTTTGACATGCCTCCGTAATCTAAACCTTTTCTTTTCATCCAAAAGATTTAGGCCCACAATCTTCTGCAAAGTGGCACACGATCTGACAAACTTGTCCGTATCAGGAAAGTAGTCGCCAACTTTCATCGATTTGCCAAAAGTGTCGTCCAGAAAATCATTTATCTCCTCCAGTGTATGCATGTCACCTGACTGTGGCGCCTCCAGCGAATACTGGAGTCTGACGCTACCTCCTCATCAATCCTATCCCCCTTACTACCCCCCTGACTATGCTCTACCGCAAGCTCGTCCTGGTCCTTCCCGCCCGGCCCCGGTGCGCTTCCCCCCCCCTCCTCCCCAGAAAGATGTCCCTGCCACCACTGTGTCACTAGTCACACAATCCGCATCAGTGTTGTCAATACTGACAGTGGCGGTAGTTTGCCCATCCAAGTCCCTAAGCACATCAGTCGCCTCAGTAGCAGCAGGTGCAGTGACGCCAGCTACAGCGTAGCCACCACCCGCACTATCAGCAGGTCCACGTGGTATAGTCGCTCGCTGCTCGTCACCGAGGAAAGAGACCTCCAGAGTCTGACTAGGAGCATCCAAAAACATGAAAACCTGTCTCCTAAGGGACTGTACATGTTTTAGTTTATCATCCCTGCAACCAAGGTTCACAGTCCTAAATGAGCTGGCCATCTCCACACTGACAGCCGGGTCCGGCATAACACGCACGCCATGCCGGATAGACAAGGACGGCGTTTCAGTAGACGCCATGCCGGATAGACAAGGACGGCGTTTCAGTAGACGCCATGCCGGATAGACAAGGACAGCTTCTCAGCAGACGCCATCCCGTCACGCCGGCACTGACAACCAACCAACCACCCCCAGGCAAACTGTTATAAAACAGTTTGAGTTCATTGAGTTCAGAAGTGTTCCTAATGCTTTGTCAGCAGTCATCAATAAAACCAGTTCCTTTCGCAGACATACATTGTCATGCAATATCACAATATCCACTGTGCTCCACAAATGGGGTAGTATACTTTGGATCATAAGTAGTTTATAGTTCAAGTTATAGGCTGTTTTCGAAAAAACTGTCACTGTGTTCTACTACTGTGTGAGATATGCTCTTATTTGTCTGTGATCTTTTCTATTTATTTAAGTTTATTTACATAGTATAGTATTGATTAGTCATTTTAATCTAGACACTGTCCACTAATCGTACGCTCACTGTAGTATCTTCTGCAGTGTTAACAACTACAGTACTTGTAGCTTTCTGATTGTTTGCTGCTCTTAGCTTACCTACATAGTTCTAGTCAACACACTAACTACCAACTAATTATGGCTTATGTCAGTTGTTCTGGCAGACAGGGTGTGTCTTCTAGAGAGACGTGTACGTCAATTAGAACAGCTGCTAGCTCCCAACTTTACCATAGATACAACATGTAACATGACTCTTTCCAGTTTCCGGTTTGACGACGAGACAGAAAGAGAGAGAGAAAGAAAGAGAGAAATCTGCTACTACGTGAGATCTGTTGTTTGTTAATTTACTATCCACGAATTTATCTTCTCTGTCTTTAACGTAATTGGCTGTTTGCCAGTTATTTATTCACAGTCCTACTGGGCTTTTGTAGTTTTAAGGATTACTGTCGCTGCTCGTTTTGTTTGTTGTTAGCCTAGCTTAGCCCTTCCTGTTTAGTTACCAGTCACCACAGTTAAACAACAACCCGAACCCATAATGGCGTGTGCTGGCTGTTCCGCTTTTGTAGGCAAGGTGTGTCTTCTAGAGAGATGTGTCTTTCAGTTAGAGCAGTTGCTAGCTCCTATTCTTATGTTATTAATCTCAGCCCCGACAGCGAGCCTGTTAGCACAAGGACTAGCACGGTGTCGCCGGCAGACGGTGGGGAGTTTGTATCTGTTTGCCAGCATCAGAAAGGCTGCAAGGGCTGGGAATTGGTGCCGTGATGACCTGGTCTGCGGTCACCTCTCGCGAGTGCAAACAAATTCTCGTGCCTTGTCGACTCTGCTTCTAGTCCTCCAGGGCTGCGTGTCTCTCCGATGTCCGACAATGGGGCCAAACAATCCACCTTAGTGATAGAGGACTCTGTCACTCGCAATATTAGCTTAGCATTGCCAGCCATTGTTTACTGTTTACCTGGGGCCAGAGCATCCGAGGTTAAAGCTAACTTAAGGGTACTGGCATCACGTAGGGTTAAACAGGTGACTCAGGCACACTCCACCACTAGCTATAAGAACATTGTATGTCATGTCGGTACTGGTAGGTCAATGGGTTAATAATCAGACTGGGATGCAGAAGGTCGCAGGTTTGAATCCCAGCCTGACTCCTAGCCCATACCCCACCAGGTGTGTCCCTGAGCCAGACACTCAGCACTAGCCTGTAAGTCGCTTTGGATAATAGCGTCTGCCAAGTAAAGTAAAGTACTAATGATGTCAGGAAAAAACAGTCTGAAATAACAAAAGCTAGCTTAACCAAGACCTTTCAGGCTGCTAGCAAGATGAGCCGGCATCAAGTAATTGTCTCTGGTCCCTTACCCGTATGAGATGTATGTCAGACTTATGTCACTGAACCGTTGGCTGGCTGGACACTGTAGGGAACAGGGATTTCAGTTTCCGTTTGTGGATAACTGGCCTTCTTTCTGGGGCCGCCCTGACCTGCTGAAAGTGGAACCTACTGGAGCAGGCGCCGCTATATATAATCTAGGAACATAGATAGGGGCTTAAAGTAGGTTTGACATTAGGGAACTAGTATTTGGCAGGTCACAGATGATTAGAGAGTCTGTTAGGTTTACTGATGTGCGGTGGTGGGGTCTGTTAGCTTAGTAGTCAGAGTAGCCAGACCTACAATTCTGAGACTGTCTGCCACATAGAGACCTCGACCACCTACATTATATAAATTATACAAAACAAAAATCAACAAAAGAGGAGTGAATCATAAGAACAAAAAACGACTCCTCTTACAGAACAAAATAAAACCAAAATAATCAAATATGGATTATTAAATAGCTGATCTCTCTCGTCTAAATCCTTAATAATTTATGACTTGGTAAGTGACCATCAGATAGATTTATTTTGTCTCACTGAAACCTGGCTGCAGCAAGATGAATATGTCAGTTTGAATGAATCGACCCCCCCAAGTCATATCAATTATCATATCCCCAGAAGCACTGGTCGGGGTGGAGGAGTAGCTGTTTTTATCTGAATTCTCAGATTTTCGATCTGATTTAGTCCTTAGTACAGATAAAGTGATTATAGTGGGTGACTTTAACATTCATGTAGATGTTGATAATAACTGTCTCAATACTGCCTTTAATTCTTTGTTAGAGTCTATTGGTTTTACTCATGTAGATAAACCCACTCACAATTTTAATCATACCCTTGATGTTGTTCTGACTTATAGGTGAAATTAATCATTTAATAGTGTTCTCTCAAAACCCTTTGTTGTCCAACCATTTTTTAATAACTTTCGACTTCACTATAACGGAGACTACATCCCTTAAGAAGAAATCCCACTACAGGAGATGTCTAACTGAAAATGCTGTTACCAAATTTAAAGAATTGATTCCATATCTTTTAATCCAATGACATATAGAGGAGGGCAGTAATTCTAACTTGACTCCTTTACAGGTCGATTATCTCGTTGACAATACTGCAGTCTCATTGCGTACAATACTGGAATCTGTTGCACCTCTGAAAAAGAAGGAAGTTAATCAGAGGAGGTTAGCTCCATGGTACAATTCACATATTCGTACCTTAAAGCAACATCTGGAAAGTTAAAAAGGAGGTGGTGCTCCACTAAATCTAGTGAATCCTGTGTAGCCTGGAAAGACTGCTTAATAGTATATAAAAAAGCCCTCCATAAAACTAGAACTACATACTATTCATCATTAATAAAGGAGAATAAGAACAACCCCAGGTTTCTTTTCAGCACTGTAACCAGGCTGACAAAAAGTCATAGCTCTGTTGAACCTAGTATTCCTTTACATCTCAGCAGTAATGAATTTCTTTACAAATAAAATCTTAACTATTAGAGAGATAATTGATCAGATGCCCCCCGCAACTAGCATGGACGGAACAAGTCCAGCAGTTCCTAAATTGTTTGTAGAACCTGTCTTACTTAGAATACTTCCATCCTGTAGATAATGCAGAATTAATTTTAATAATTAATTCAGCAAAACCAGTCATCTTAGACCATCCCGACTAGACTGTTCAAGGATACCATACCCCTGATCAGTATGTCCATATTAGAGCAGATCAATATATCTTTATTGTCCAGCTTCCACACTCTTGAGATCCTCTTTTTCTCTTTATTGGTAGAAATACAATGCAAGGCACATATACATTTGTGTGAGTTTGTTTGGATTTGATACATGTCACATGGTGTGACTAATGTTGCTCCTCATTAAAATGGCTCCCATGTTCAGGAGTACTTCTTCCACACACAAAAACCTCACAGGCTGAGCTCACACAGACTGACAGACTGGGGAATCCCATCACACATGTTATACATCAAACCGACCGGCTTGATCATGACATGTCCCCTATTGAGGTAAGTTGGCATTTTGAGTTACCATGGCAACATAACTTGCCAAAAACCAAACATGAGATTTACTCAGCACAGACTGTGGATATCTACCACAGGTTATACATCAAAACAACTAGCTCGATCATTACATGTCCCCTATTGTGGTTAAATGAAAACAGGTTGAAAGTAAGTTGGATATTGATAATTGATGATCATTTTACACAGACACACACACAAAGAAATACATCTGTCTTCACCCTGAGAGTTAACCTTTACAATAAAAAAAACCCACATGATAAGCCTACAGCACAGACTGAAAAATCCAGTAGCATATATTATACACCAAACCGAATTGCTCGATCACGACATGTCCTCTGTTATGATTTTTTGGCATTTTGAGTTACCATGGCAACGTAAATCACCAAAAACCACACAGGATAAGAACACAGGACAGACTGTAGATTCCTATCAGACATACTGTATATTACACCAAAAAGACTCGGCTCGATAAATCACGCTTTCTCATTGGCGTGATGGGTTTAAGGTTCATGGGCGCAAGGTGGCAGGCACCTTCAAAGTTTCAGCAAGAACTTTCAAGTTGTGGGGGAGCATGAAATGCTGCACGGGCGAAAGGGCGAAAGGATGAATCCTGGGGATGTGCAAATTAACAACCCCTCACTCAACAGAGGTGGAGGCCTCAGACATAACTTATCTTCAACCTACCATGCTGCC
>JAUYWH010000264.1:0-11304 GCA_034779795.1 Ctenopoma multispine
TATATAAAACATTACATGACATCAACTTTCACAGTTCCGATTTATAAATTAGACCAATGGACAACATTTTTTAAATATTATTTCAAATTGGTAAAATATTCGCCAACCTTTCCCCCTTCAGTCTCAACTGTGGCTTTGCCACCCTCCTTTTTGGTGAGTTTGCCCTTCACATACATCTCATCAGCATCAACCACAAAGTAGGCAGTTTTGGCATCAAATGGAGCAGTCTGGGCCTCAATTCTCTCCTTCTCTGGTTTTCGGAGGTAGATGGCCGCAGGGCCATACTGCTCCATCTCTGCATCTGTGCTCATGGTGGCACTTTAGTGAAGACTGAAAATATAGAGATTCAAACATAAATCCTACGGTTGTTTCACAACCCACACTTTATTTTTTTTGTTTTATTTTTATAATGAAGAATTTACCTCAACTGACGCAAACTGAAATTCCTTTGTATTCTGTGTATGTCAATGTCCTAGAAAACAAAGATATAAATAACCTAATGTAAGTTGTTTTGTTTTATCGTTACACATTACAAGAAGAAATTGAATGCACAAGACTATATAAAATTTGACTTAAACAAAGTAATTTGAAAATGAAAGATTGGAATATGTATATATTTCATTAACAGTGATAAAGTATAATAATGTCATAGAGACATGCAATAGGAGCGGCATTTACACTCACCTGTCTTAGATGCCTGTCAGTTAGAGCAGACATCCAGAGCTCCTGTTTTTATATACAACTAGCCTGCCTCCTCAGCATAAGTGCACTTCTGAATTTGGTCAGGAAGGCTTGATACCTTGGTGCTTGATAGTGATATGCTTACTGCGCATAAATTAAAGTATGTTACCTTTAATACATGCATAATTAAAATCTTAACTATACAGAAATATTATTATATATTATCATATATATTATACATTTTCTTTATTTTATGTAACTGAGATATATTAGTATGCAAATATGTGGGATATTGGCCATACTTTGTTTAATTTATATTATCATGTGGTTAGAATGGAATAGATTACATTATTGAAAGTACAGTATTGCTATTTTAGGGATTTATATTTATGCATGTATGGTATTTTGACACAACATAAATACCTAATATGTAAGTATTTATTTATAAATACTAGCACAGTCTTTAACACCATTTTACACCTAACGAAAAGCCACTGTCAGTAACTGATGGCACTATTTTGAGCTTGATAATATTTAAACACTGATTGTGGCAAGATGATGATGAATACTTAGAACATCAGTAATGTCCACAATATACCCAATGGTAAATTGCACAAGTGCACTGCATTGTTTGTGGATTATCTGTACCATTAACTCTAGACAGTGATATGATTTTAAGCGAACATGGTAGCATTGAAATATCACTGGTGTATAGTTACATGACATATAAATGATATATCTTGAATAAAATTCTGGCTGGTGGTCTTTCCATTAAAGCTGGTGGTGTTATATATCTCCTGGGAACAGATTTTAAAAGGACTGCCAACTCAGATAATTTAACACCAAAAATGTGTTCCTCTAATTCATGCAAAATGAAAATTCATGCATATTTAGGGCAGAACAGTATGAAACTGATTGATAGGCTTACACATGTTTTAATGAAAAGGAAAGTGTGCTCTCCAGGATCAACTTTCATTTCCAACTTTTGCGCAGACATTGCTCATTATTTGCCATCTTACTGGCAGATCTCAAGGTATTACTATGGCCGAAAATAAACCCATCTAAATGGGGGGGCACTGATTCGTTTTTGGTATTTAAACACATGGACACATTTAGATATGTTGTTGACTTCATATCAAGTTCGAGGAGATTAATGTTCTGAATTATTCAATTTATTTCTCAAATGTACTTTAAAAGAATATAAAAAAAGAAAGATGTCTGTGTTGGCAAGGTAAAGCCATTGCCAAGGATTTGTTTATTGTAGTGCCCCCAGGGTCAGATGGAGTTGCCAGAAAAGTGCTAAGCTGGAACACACCATTAGGAAGCCAAAGGAGGGAAATGTCTGGCTTGCTCTACTTATTCATAGCCATGTTATTATAGTAGGATTTTACTAAGGCTTTAATGCTTCAGATTTGAAGCATCAAGTGTTGGCGTAGTTAAAGTTTCCTTTATACAACAGAATAATAGGATAATAAAACTCTAGAGTCCTTTGTCATAATGAACTGGGGATTTTTCAAATTTAACATGATATGGATGTATAATTATTGACCTTTCTGTTATTGCATATTCTTTCAGTGTTGGTGACCACTGGTGATTGCACAGTTTGGTGTAGCGCAGTTCAATAATGAAGAGCCTCAATACAATAATAATGAAAAAAAAGGAAAAAAGTCCCGAGTCACGGTCACTAAAGACAGAGAGAAAAAAGAGATTCTTTAGTGGTTTGTGTCCAACCCTGTAGGAGCAGTAGGTCTATGTGAGCATTGTGGAGGGCAGGCATTGGACTATGCCTGATGCTTTAGTTGATTGGTCCTCAATCTTTTCTTCCTGCAGGAGTCATTTGGATCCTCCTTTTTAAAGGACATCCCAGAGACTTTTACTTTACTTTGAGGAGCAATGTTTGGGGAGAGATAAGCAAGGATACATTTACCTAGTGTCTAACTATTAAGGTCTAAATTAATTACCAACTGAGAACAATAAAAAATGCTAAATGCAGGATTTAATAACTGAGCTGAGATCTTCATGTTAAAAGAAGAGATTATGTAAGGGTGGCTGGATTTCAATAGGTTTACTGTAAATACCATACCATAAATGTTGTTGACTGATAGGCATGGAGGATAAAAGCAGCCAAATCCCAATGTGTATATGGACAATAGGATAACTAGAAGTCATGTTACCTGAGTAATGTCTGTCACGGAAATCCCAAGTAACAGTAATGGATGGAGGAATCCACTAGGGGGGAGGTCTTAGCCTGGCCACATCTTGATGCAGAGTCGGCCACCAGAAACACTGTTGAGCCAGGAAGCGGGTTCAATTAATTCAAGGACGACAGGCCAGTTGGTAGGAGTCCAGTCCAGGATTCGGGTTTGAAGATTATCCGGGACATATAGGCAATTATCAGGACAGGCAGAGGGGGCAGAGGCATCCTCCTGGGCATCCATTACCTCCTTGTTTAGTGTCCAGATGTGCAGCACAAAGCTGAGCCAAGACAGGTAAGATGAAGTCTGGGCTTTCCTGGTGGGACAGTGCTTTTGCTTCAACATTCTTATAGCCAGTCCGGTAGGACAACGAGAAGTTAAATCTGGCAAAGACTCAGGGTGGGCGGCCATCTGCCTCGACCAGTTGTGGTAAGTGGACAGTAGAGAGTGAAAGAGAGCAGACAAAATAGCAACAGCAAAACATGGACAGGACAATACAGCTTCTTCCTCATGAAGCCAGACAGCAGGATCTGGGTCACAGTGCCATTTCTGATGATGAGGACCTGGAAAAAGGATATAAGGCGAGAGAGAAAGTAGAGGGAGAGACACACAGCCTGTATGCTTATGTGCTTGGGAGAGAAAGTAAAGGGTTAAAATGATGTAAATAAAAATAATAATAAAATAACTAATAATGAATGAACATGATTTTGTCTGCAGGCCTAAGTAAGATCTAAGTCTACAATAAATACTTCTTAAGCAGTAATTGAGACTGAAGACCATCCCACCTACCAAGGACCAATAAACAGGTCAGAACACAGCTATGGTCCGCCTATTCAGTAGGCGGACCAAGGGCCAGAACCGGCCCATCAATCATTTTGGATCGGCCCACTGACTACATACCTCTTAATAAATTTTTTGTTTAATAGCAAGGCAGTGTACAAAACACGCCTGTAGTTCAGTACAGAGTTATGCCACTGCTGGTAATCTGCTGCAGGTCTGTTTAAAACTATGGGTTTCTGCAGTAAACGAGGGTGTAGACCGCTTTAACCTTCTGGTTTTGGTAGTAAGAGGCGCAATTGAATCCAGGAGATCGGATAAGGCTGTGTTCATGTCACCCACCAGGTTGTCAATATCTGAAATATAAGACAGCTGAGCCAGACCTGAAATAATCACTTAGAGAGTTTAAAGTTGCTGGATCGATATTTCGAGAGGTAGAGACATCTGCACTTCAATTCTGGGGAAAAGATAATAATGCCTAAAATTTGATAAGACAGTGATCTTACATGACTGATGTGATCTGGGAAATTGTCAGATCCGAAATCACTATTCCTCCAGACAGAATCAAGTCAAGTATGTTGTTACTAAAGTGGGTAGGTTCATGCACAAACTGATTGAAACCAAAGATATCAATAGGTTTCAGAAAATATTTACTCAGAGAAATAGAGGCCTTGTTTAGGTGAATATTAAAATCTCCCATAATAATGATATTATCGCAGTGTGTGATCAGATCAGAGACGGATTCTCCAAATTTTTTCTAGCTATTGACATCATTCTTCAAGAGCGAGTTTAATGGCTAACAACTCCAGGCGCCACTTCATAGCTGTGTTCAGAAGGGGACAATTTACGAGAGAAGAAGGCACAGGGATATATTTTTTGATGTTTCTCAGCTCTTTGGGAGAGAATGGTGCCCACTCTGGTGTTTGAGGCATCTACCTCCAAGATTAACTGACAGATCGAATCAGGGAGAATCAAAACAGGAGCTGAAGTAAAGCAAGCCTTGAGGGTGGCAAAAGCTCTATCTGCGTCCTCTGACCAGGTGAATCTCTGCTTGTGAGAGATAAGGCGGTGAAGAGGGGCAGCAATTGAACAATACTACTTAATGAAGCACCAGTAAAAGTAAACCCCAAGGATCTCTGAAGTTGTTTGCGACTCTCAAGGACCGGCCAAGCTCAAACCGCCCCTACCTTAGCCGAATGCATTTTGATGCTCCTGGTAGAAAGTATGAACTCCACAAAGGAGACAGAGGAATGGAACTCACACTTCTCTGCCTTAACAGCTCATTTTGTAGGAGTCATTGCAGAACCGCCCGCACATGATGGACATGTTAGGTCTCAATTAGTTTATTTAAATTTTGTGGTAGTTCTATGGTTGCAAACTTGTACCTACCACTGACCTGGATCCCCGCTCAACCTGGGCTAACATTACTGCAGCTTTTTCCTCTGGATTGCTCTGGTCAAAAGTCTGCAGCAGCTCCTCAGAGAACATGATTGATCAGGATTTGTTAGCCCATTCCGACATTCCCCATTGACTCGCAGGACCAAACAAGAGAGAGACAACATAGGCTACTTTAGCCTCTTCGGAGGGGAAGTGAGCAGGCCTTTGTTTGAACTGAATCTCACACTGGACCAAGAACGACCTGCAGCCCAATGGATCACCAGAAAAACGTTCAGAAGGACTAACCAGCAGTTCAAGACCAGGTATTGAGATTAAGACATCTGAGTAATCTGCTGAGACAACTGTTGGAGGTTAACAGCAATAGAACCTAACTGAGCTTCATGTCTAGCTAAAGCCCCCTCCATGTAAGTTTGCTAACCTGTAGCGGCTGTGATGGCAGTGTCCATTGTAGCCAAATTGTACTGTGAGAGCCAGAGAGGTTTTGGACCCTGGGAAAGTGCCAGACACAGCCAGGTAAGTTTGAAGATTCAAAGAGACATTCAAAACAGTTCACAAGAATATCACAAATCCAACCGAAAGATGGTGTGAAACTAGTCACAGTCAGAGGGCGGAAGCCAGAAGACTGGTCCAAAAACACAAGACAATTGACAGAACACCTACTAAGCCCAGCAGAGGCAATGGCAAATACTGGGTTAGAGCAGGCAGAGAACAAAAACGTCAGAATCTTCTGAAGACACCTAACAAAGCTGGAAAGCTGTGATCAGGCAGACAGAGCAGACAATGGTGTCAACGGGTAAAGGTGAGGTGAGCAGCTTATGAAGGGAGAGACCCAGGTGAAACCAATCAGGTTGCTTATCTGTCATGCAGGAGGAAGTAAGGGTAGGGGAGACCAGAAGAAGACAGATTATCAAAGTAGGATGTGCAGATTGTGATCATGACAATTTTTTTCAGGCTCTCATTCCAAAAGGTTTTGTTTTGCCATGCACAACTGGATTTCCTTAAATATAGACAATATTGCATTCCTCATGTAAATTATATTTTGTATTCCCAATAAAATGGGAATACAAAAATACAAATCTCCTCTGCTGCAAACAAACAGCACGGGAGCTCAGGACAAAAAATAATGACTGGACCATAACAGAGGACAACGGACAATTGAGTAAAGAATCTTTCAGACAGGAAAGTCCCCCAATCAGAGAAAGATGTCTTAGCCAAGGGCCTAAAATGTATGTTCCAAACGAGTACCTGTTGTGGACCTGATTATAGCTACAGAATCCACCATCTGGGACAACAACCTACTAGTGGCAAAAGCTAACAACTATAGCTAAAAAATCTTAACCCAATTGAAAACGCAATCTTTTTTCTAACCTTAACCTCAATCCTTTCTTGCCTAAACCCAAAGTCATTGGGGAACTTTGCTCTTGAACTCAGGTCTCCGGTCAGTTCTACACAGTAAACACCTTCCACCAACCCAAGCACCTCCTTGCTAATCACCTAGCATTAATAAATGTATCATGTCATTCATTAATAAAAATACGTTTTAATACAACGGAACAATTACTGTTCTGTACTGTTCTGTACAAAATCTTAATCAGAATTACAGTTTCATCATATGCTAACATAATTTGTAGGAGACAGGGTTAAAAATATTTTTATACATATTACGTGTAAAAAACAGTTTTTTTATGGTCAAGGTATCAATTTCTGACAGTTGTCACAGTTGTAATAAGTTTGGCCATGGTAACTAATTTCTGTAGATTGTTACATTAAAGAGAACCATCCATAATTTTCTTTCATGATATCTCCTAACCCGCCGATGTATCTGTGTCTGACTTTTTGGCTATTGGTCATACAGAACAAGTATTTGATGATGGACTCACAGAAATTGTCACTAGCACTTTTTCAGTGTTTTTTAATAATTTGTTAAATAAAATAAAAATAATTAACTGAATAATTGAGAAAATAACTGATACATTCACCAATAGTAAAAATAATAAAATGATAATAAATAAATAATAATAAAAAAAGCTATTTCATCTGAGATACAAGTTTAGTGTAGTAAGCTGTGTAAACTAGGTTTACAAAAAATGTTTGTTGCTCCACGTTCAGAATCAGAAGCTTTATTGTCATAAACAAAGTAAAACAGCTGTTACACTATGTCATGGATTTCTTATTGCTACAGAACTCCCATTGCACTTCAGTAAAAAAAGCAAGTAAGAATAAATATAAAAAAGAATAAATAGACGTAAGAATATATACAGAAAATGGAGTGCACTGTGCCGTGTGCAAAGTCAGGACAAGAGGTAGAGGGTTGGATTAGTGTTCAGGAGCCTAATGGCCTGTGGGTAAAAGCTGTTTGACAGCCTGGATGTACAGGGTTTCACTCTCCTGTAGTGCCTTCCAGATGGCAGGAGTGTGAACAGACTGTGTTGTGAATGGGTATTGTCTTTGATGAGTCCTCCTGATGACCCTGACAGTGTAGGTGTCTGTGAGTAATGGGACAGCTGCTCCAGAGATCAACTCTGCAGTTTTTAATCACATTTTGGAGAGTCCTCCTGTCCTGAGCAGTACAGCTACTGTGCCACAATATAATGGGGCTGGTGATGACAGATTCAAATATACACAACTATAAGTTGCAGAGGATTTTGGTTGACATCCCAGATTTCCTCAGCCTTTCTTTGTGATTTGGAGGCAGTTGTGAGACCAGGTGAGGTCCTCGCTGATGTAGACTTTGAGGAACCTGAAGGTTTTCACCCTTTCTACCTCTATCTCCCCCGTGCGTATTGGGGTGTGCTGCTCCCTCCTCCCCCTCCTGGGATCAATAATCATCTCCTTGGTCTTTTTCGCATTTAAGGAAAGATTATTTCTCTGACACCAGGAAACCAGTTCTGCGTTCTGCTATCTGTATGCTGTCTCCTCCCTGCCAATGATCAGTTACTTTACTTTACTTTACCTGGCAGACACTTTTATCCAAAGCGACACCAGCAATTACCATTCGATTTCCGTAAATTCCGAGTTACTACAAACTAAGAGCCCTGATAAGGCCTAACTCGATGAAGAACATGCTAGGAATGTTTTTAAAGGTGGTGATAGTCTCAGCTAGTCAAATGGAGCAGGACAAGTCGTTCCACCAGCCAGGGACAACACAGGAGAATAGACTCGATTGGGATCGGAGACCCAGAGAAGAAGGATTTTTTTGTCTCATTTCATTTGAAGATCTGAGAGGGCCCAATGAGTGTTGTGTTGTCTGCAAACTTTATGATGTTGGTGTCAGTCTGGGATGCCACTGGGATGCCAAAAGGGTATAAAGGATCTACAGCAGTGCACTCAGCACAGAGCCCTGGGTGGTCCCTGTGCTAACAGTCCTGGTGCCTGATGTCTGGTCTCCAACAGACTGGGATCTGTCTGTTAGGAAGTTCAGCACCCAGTTACATAGTGAGGATGTCAGTCCGAGAGAGAGGAGCTTCTCAGACAGCCTGTGTGGTATGACTGTATTAAAGGCCGAGCTATAGCCAACAAACAGCATTCTCACATACATGTCCGCTCCAGAAGTGTGAGAGCTGTGTGGATGGCAGCGTTGACAGCGCCATCTGTGGACCAGTTTTGTCAGTATGCGAATTGTAGAGGGTCTAAGGTGGCAAGGATGGACTTCTGCATGTTGGTCATGACTATCATTTCGAAGCATTTTAACGCATTTGGGGTGAGTGCAACGGGCAGGTCATGGTGTTATTCTTAGGGAGGGGTTAAATGATGGTGGACTTAAAGCAGATGGGTACAGAGGAGACAGAGAGTAACAGGTTGTAAATGTCTGTGAATACATCAGCCAGCTCTGCTTGTTTCTAGCAGATTATCTCTTGGTGTTCTTTCTAGTACAACCTTTAGCTAATTTCACCAGAAATTAAGGTTTGCAAGGTGGCGGAGCTAACCCAGGCTATCACTGGGTGAGAGGTAGGGTACACCCTGAACACAGAGAATCCACATTTATACTTATTTCATTTATGGATTTATTGAAGAAAACAAAAATGCTGAAAATCTGATAATTTAAACAAAAGAAAATAAAGAGCAGTATGTAAGTATGTATGTAGGTATGTAGCAGTGTATGTGCAGTGAAAACCATGTATCTCTAAATTGTAAATTAGATTTCAAGTGTTAGGCAACCATAGTACCTTGAAAATATAGAGAAATTTTGAGGAAACAGCTCAAGAAGAATTTAAAAATCACATGTACAGTTCCACTTGAAGCTCACCTATCATTAATGAAATACTAGAGCCAATTGCTTAATTTATGAAACATATTGTATTAAATATTTATTCCTTAGTTGAGTTTGGATGTAGAATGTATGACATTTAAAAGATTAAAAGCTGCTTAGATAACCATAACTATCAAAACATATCATACAATGAACTGTAGTATTGTTAACAATTATATAAGTCACTATAAAGATGAACCTTCACTTTTGAACATTTTAGCACAGAGCTAAAAACACAATTTCTGTTCTATTTCTTCATATTTTACTTCTGTTGGTGGTCACAAGTGAAAAACAATGGACCAATAAAAACAAGTATTGTCAAAATTACTTCCAACTTACTTTTATGAAACATTTTCTGTAAAAATGCATAATGATCTCCAGGAACTTTGCAATTATTGAGATTATTATCTGTATATAGTACAGTATAGTACACATTTATTACAAATAAAAACCTATAGTACAGTATACAAATCTCCAAAATATAATGTTCTGCTAACTATTTGTTCATTTCAGTTCCTGACCTAATTCATAACAGAAATTGTTTTCCTTTCATAAATATAACTTCAATCTCTATATCTCCTAACCAACTTAATATGAGCATGAGTTGAGCTGTGGGGGAGATATCAGATTTTATAACGGGCTAATGTAATTTATTTGATGACTGCTCACATTTTCAGTTAGGGGTTATACCGCAGCATCAAAAATAGAACGGCATCTGCATGTCCGGCCTCATGTGTCAGTAAGTATAAACTGATGACAGAGTATTCCAGAGCACATATAAGGTGGTACTTATGCCTGCATTATTGACTGATTTCATCATTAATATGTGACTTCTGTTTTAACCACAGCTACATGGCGTGCCTTCTTCATGGCAGACACAGTAATGTGTATAGCCAGAGAATGTAGAGCGTTTTGTTCTTACAGTAAGTGTTTGAAGAATCTTTTGAGCAGTGACTGCACTGATGCTTTGGTTGTGTTTCCTTCTTCACAACTGTGTGTTTGTGTTTCTAGTTTCCTCTGATAAAAGTGTCAAAGTGTCTGTATAGTTCATGGTTGTTGATAACTCTGTAATTGCTTGGACCTAAAGGGATGTAGTATGTCATGATTAACTTGCATCAAGAAAACAATTGTAGAAGGCCATTACAGCCTAAGATTGAAAGATTGTCTCTTGTCTATAGACTACATACTATTTGCTGTGAAATGCAAATGCAAAACTGTATTTTCCTGTATTTTCACAGTACCATACTACCAATTCAGATGTTTGGAAACTTTTCTACAGTATAATTTATATTGTTCAAGTTATACATTATGGTTTTATTAATATTTTTGGGTTATATGTGATAATATCCTACATCATAGATAAAGAAACACATTCTTTTAAATAAAATGTTTAATTCCATGTAAAATGTTATTATTTATCTGTGTAGTTGGGTCTGTGAAAGTTATGTTTTGTGTATGGTGGAATAGTTTGTATTCAGCTGACATAAATGAATTTATGTATAACTGTTCATTTCTGCTCTGTAAACCTTGACTATGATTATTTATTTATTAAAAATAATGAATGTCGAACTTAATGCACTCCCCACCCAGTTAATTAAAATTTATGCAGCTTCACATAACTACTGTGCCAATAGGTGACTTTAATAAATAAAATGAGGTGCAAATTATACAGGAAACTCTTTATTAAATTAATACATTGTAAGAACACAATTTAACAGCTAGTTCATATTTTATGAATGCTATGTGTTCCAAGGTTGTTGTCTCTTATTCAGCACTTTCAGCCTGGAGAAAAAAAGAAAAACACAATTATTCATTATGTATAAACATTTGGTCAATGTGTATAATATGTATATACAGTATCATGTGGCCAAGTTGATTTTAAATGTGCCATTTAGTCTTATTAAATAAGTTCCTATATTGTTTATACAAAGTAAATAAAGCATTTCAATTCACTTTCCATACAATATGATGACATAAATTACCTTTCCAACTTCGCGGCTCTTG
>JAUYWH010000265.1:0-11284 GCA_034779795.1 Ctenopoma multispine
CTTAATAATAAATTGACTGAAATTAAGCTATGAGTCTACAGTTCTTTTGAAAGACAGCCTCTCGCACCACGACAACAACATAGAATGAATGATGAAAAAAGGAGAGAGAGGAAGGAGGAGAGGAGACCGGGTGGTCAACAGGAAACAAAACGCTAAACTATAAGCCTGTCTGTCTACTCTACAAAACAGCTTTCCTTAAAACCCTACAGAGAAGTGGTATCAGGTTAACTAGTGTCTAATACGTTACTGATTATGTGGTACACGTGTACAGGAAACCAAAATAACTTAAATCCTGCATCCAACAATGTACCACGAATTTACTCAGGACAACAAACAAACAAACAAACAAACAAACAAACAAACAAACAAACAAACAAACAAACAAAATTCCCCATGAAGATTTTCAGAGAGGCCAAGGAGCTGCTCCTCTTGTAAAGGTCCTTTGCAAGTGATTGGTTCCCAGCATTCAGGCCAGCCAACCAGTAAGAACCAATTAGATTCAAATAGGCCAATCAGTGGAGGCTGAACACCTATGAGGAAAAAAACAAGAGGCAGGTAAAAACAGCGCCATCTACCCTGGTTGAGTTCGAGAAGTGTTTTCTCATGTTCCAAAGGCTCATAGTGAGGAAAAACTCATCACTCATCTCACTGCCAAATATCTGAACACACCACTAGATACTTGAGTATCATATAATATAATATTATTAATTATAATACTTTATTGATCCACTTGGGGAAATTGTTTTTTGGACTGCTGGCAGACCTGTGTCAGTGCTACTACAGGGTTTGGCCGTCTTGTCCTAGGACACCTCGACATGTAGCTTCGGGGGACTGAGAATTGAACCACTCACCTTTGGGTTGCTATATATAATTTTCCCACTGAGCTATTATGTTGTTTTGGTATCAACTTAGTAGCAGTTCTTGTGACATCCCTAATTCCTACTGAGTTACTTTCAGTGGTGCTACAAGTGAAGCTTTTTCATCCCAAAATCTACTTTAGTCAAAGTATAGAGATTCTCTCTATACTTATAGTACTTATAGTATCAGTAGTACCAATTCTGCAGTAAATATCACCCGTTAAATATTTAATCATGCAATATGTGACTAGATTGTTAATACTGATGTTTGCATGTTTTTTTAATTCTTTCAAAAAAGGAATGACAATGTATGGATGAAAACGGAAATATCTTAACACCATGGCTGATTCAACTGCTTAATTTATTAATAATATTCAAAACAAGATGTATTGATTGTGAATTTATAATTTATGATATAGATTGTGTTTCAGTTATTTCAATACAAATGATAAACAAAACTATTAAAAAGACACCAGAATAATGTGAAAGTACAATTTACCTGTCATGATATAATACAGAGTAAATCATTTGTTCGTTTGACATTATTCAAAAAGTTGCTTATGTTGGAAACTCTGACAAACTGTGTGTTAATATTAAATTTACACACAGAAGCATTATGCACAAACCTCTGAGGGGCAGACTGAGATGCAGATTCAGGAGAAACGATGATAATAAGGTGGGTGGCCTTTGATTCCATAATAATTTCTCAGTTAATATAATTTGCCAGCTTTAAGTGGATACGAACATTTTTCACTGGTTGTTGACTCAAAACAAGCAAAAGCAACCATGTTGTACTTTTGATTGAAACATCTTTAAGTTTAGTATATTTTCCTGTTTTTATTGTTTTTGTTTTATTGACCATTTTCCATTATTTTCTGTTTAAATGTTCCTGATTGAATGATTTAATAAACATTTTAGCAATAAATTTTCAGCAATTACATATTGCTGTTAATTATCATATTCGTTTATAATGTGATTGGTAATTATTGTTTTAGAACATATAAGCAAGACACAAAGTTATAGAACATTTTGAGGTCCTTAAAAATTTTTTATCACTTAAGAAATACTTAAATCACAATACTAAACCAAGTATACCTGCTGGTATTAGTGACAAAAACTGTGAAATAACCAAAAATTAAGACAAATTAAACAACCCTGCAGTGTTAATGTTTTTTTACTGATGATGAAGTGTAGTTGTTGTTTCTCTCTTTTCCTTTTTCTGTTTAATAGCAATACCCCACAAAACAAGATGGGAGCCAACACCTCTTCTTCCCTCAATACTTTTCAACACTGCTTTGAATCTACAAGATGCATCTTCACTGCTTTTATTGTCACCAAATTCCTCCTCCTCCTCCCTCTCTCCCTCCTCGTCTTCTACCTGGGTCGCCAAAAATGGAGTCAGCAGTGCTCCTACTAGGCTGGGGTTGGAGTTAATCTATACAAGTGGAAACTTTTTACTTTTGTGGCAAATTCTCTTGTTCCATACAGGTGGTGACAGTGGGGAGTTATTTGTGTTCTGTTGTTGTCCCTGGAGAGACATTCTTACATATCTTAACTTGTATAGAGCTCTACCTGGCCGTTGTTCACCCTGTCACCTACCTTCAGTTGAGACAGTCGGGGGGGTCATGATCAGAAATATTAGCACTGAGTGTGTTTGGTTGCTGTGTTTTGGATGGATGTTTTGTACTACCCTGACATTCCTGATATTGCTTATTTTGTCGTTTTGGTCTTGTCTTTTGTTGTTGTGTGTCTTTGCAGCCTCTCTGTTCTCCATGTTCTGATTTGTCCCGGGCCAGGGGAATTGGATGGGAACAGGACATGGGTCGACCAATCAAAACAGAGGGCTTTCTACACCGTCACAGCTATAATGGGAGTGCTGGGGTTGTATTTTCTGGGGTTTCTTGTATCTCTTGCTCTGGACAAGTCACATGCACTGAGTTACATTGACAGACAGATGGTGCTGCTATCTGCAAATGTCAAAAAGCTGGACAGCTTTGGTGTTACCATAATTATTAGGGTTATTACTGAATGAAATTAACAAAATAGAGCTGAATAAATCAAGTGTTTCATCATCACCATCAATCATTCAAATAATGTGTAATTAAACCATCAAACTTAATGATTTGCCAATCAATAGACTGATGGTAAATTTTATTGTTTTGTTTTTAGCAGAATATTGTAGCACAGTGATGCTCAGCATCACAGCAGCTGACTCTATGCTCTCATGCCCCTGTGGAATGATTATGTGCAAATAAAATTTGCCTGCCATGATATAATATACAGTCACACAAAATAATTTGACACTATGCAAAAAACCCCACAGTCCTGCTGCTGGCAAGCTTTTATAAATATTAGGATCCAATACTGTTGAACAGCAGAATTTGAAGATTCAGGAGAAAGATGACATGAAACGCTTCTGATGAGGTGGGTTTTAATTACATTTTACTCATATTGATAATATTTTAAATGTCAGCTTTTCAGTGGATATTTCCATTCTCTACAGGAAAAACAAGATGTAGTTTTGACTAAAAGTGAAAATACTTTCGTCTTTGTACGTCTGCTTTTATAGTTTTACCCAGCTTTTGTTATCACCATGTTTTCTAAGTCCTTTCTACTAATGAATTTCTCTTTCTAGCTTGTGTCTGAATGGAAAATTTATGCACTGTTTTGGGGATGGTGACTGTAGCATATTGTTGTGACACACTGGCAAAAGGGAAGTTAAAAAAAAAATCCATAATTCAGCTTAGAAATATTCAATTATCATGAATATTATATTAGATTTTCTCTCAATAATATTTTTGAGATCTTCAAAGATAAATTTTGACCTGTCCAAAACACAATGGAAAAAGCTGATGTCTTGTGTTCTTCTGTTTTGTAATTAACTTTATTTTTGTCTCTATTCTTCCCCTTATGTATTAAAGCACATACCAATACATAACAACATGGCAGTCAACTCCTCATCGTCCTTAAATCATTTCTACCAATGTTCTGAGTCTCTAGTTGGATATTTCATCATCATTGCTTTTCTAGTCATAAGATGCTTCCTCCTCCTCCCCCTCTCCCTCTTCGTCCTCTACCTGGGTCACCAACGATGGCGGCGGCAGCGCCCCTTTGCAACAACAACACACTCTGACATTTTCAGCTATCAATTTGCTGCCATGGAGCTCATCTTTGCTTTGGGGACAATGCTTTACCTTTGTGGCATAGCCTCCAATCTCACAGAGATGATGACAGTGGGGAATTATTTTGGCTCTGTTGTTCTACCTGGAGAGACATTCTTTCACATATTAGCTTGTATAGAGCGCTACCTGGCTGTTGTTCACCCCGTCTTCTACCTGGGGTTGAAAAAGTCAGGGGGGGTCAGGATCAGAAAAATCAGCATTGGGTGTGTTTGGCTGCTGTGTTTTGGATGGATTGGTGTCACAGCTCTGTACAATCCTGATTCTCTCCATCTCCCCACAACCTGCTTTTTGGTCTTGTTTTTGGTTGTTGTGTCTTTCTGCAGCCTCTCTATTCTCCTTGTGCTGATACGTCCAGGGCCAGGTGAAATGGGTGCACGCAGGGCACCAGTTGACCAATCAAAGCAGAGAGCTTTCTACACTATCACAGCTATAATGGGAGTGCTGTGGTTATTTATTCTAGGATACCTTTTTTGCACTTTTCTGAACAAGGTACATGTTCTGAGTTTCAGTGGTGAGTGCGTGGTGTTTGTATTCGCCAATGTGGTTAGTCTGCCCAGCAGTTTCATTTTACCTCTGCTGTTTCTGCACAGAACAGGAAAACTGCTCTGTTGTCATAGCAGCAATGAGTAAACATGATCACTGTGCTCTCACCTCCCCGTGGAACTATGTATGATGTGCAAATCAAATTTGACTGCCATGAATTAGTTTATAGTCACACAAAACTATTTGAAATTATGCAAAAAAAAAAAAAACACAGTCCTGCTGCTGCCGACACTCCACTACAGATGCATAGGTAAATATTAGGATCATGTACTCATGAAGAGCAGACTGAGTTGGATGGATGACCGGATGGACGGATGAGGCCAGTGTGTTATGTGTACTTCTGCATATTTGAAAACACTAATTTACAATACAATAAACAGACAACTGCAAAATATTTAGCTACACATTAGATAAACATTTACATTGCTTCCCTATATGGAGCTATTTTTCTCTCCCTGAGCAGGGAGCTATGAAACGACTTGGTGCTAAGAAAGCTTACAAACCATATACGGTACCAATTATGAGAGTACAGGACACACAGAGGAAAAAGGATTAACATTCCTTCAATAATAATATATAAGTATTCTTCTTGGTTACACAACACAGCATGACACAGACTACATACTACAATACTACATACTACAGAAATAAGGAAGCTATTAGATATTTTCCTGATGGTTTTGCTGGCACATGAGTCAATGAGTACCCTTTGTATTTATTTTTTCAATAGATTGCATACATTTACAAATGTAACAGTTTATGACAATTCCTCATTTGTAGGCTTCCTACAAATTTGTGAGGACCAAACATATATAGACAAGATAAAAGTCACGGCAGGATCAACAAAATCAAGTTCATTAAATGAACTGTATTTAATTGAATTAGAAGGAGTTGAGAATTTATACTATTAGAACTAGAAGTGGTAGCACAATGTAACATAAAACCAGGATCTGTTGCATATACATGCTTTTCTTGAATTTTTATTATCTAAAAAATAAATGTCCATTATAATACTACTGTATATACAATAATCTAAAACAGTGGTTGTCAAACTTTTTACACTGGGTACCACATCAAAAAATATTTGTACCACCATTATGACCAGAGGTGGGTAGTAATGAGTTACATTTACTCCATTAGATTTACTTAACTAACTTCTTACTCCACAACATTGGAAAAACTCAACTCTTTGCTTTTTTTACCATTTATTCTACACATTAGTTTCACCAATCATCAATATATGTATCAACAGTGATCACATGCCTCCGTTTCACCACCACGGTAAAAACATCTCTAAATTGATTAACGTTGGTTCTCACTGATGTGCAGAAGGATGTGCACACTTCACCCATGAGATCACTCTGGATTAAAAAATAGGTGTGATTTACCATTACATCCAGATAAACCAACTAATTTCAGCGATATAAATAAGGCTGTTTCAGGTACAAGTGCTGCAAGAACAGTACATGCACAAACAAAACAAAAAAAGGAGCACAGCATTGGGGTTCTGGACAGAGAGACTATAATGAATAAGATCTGCATAATTCAATGCAGTATGATTGGTTAAACATTAATTTCACATAACATTCATCACATAACTGCAACAGTCAGTTGGTTCACACTGAATTTGCACAAAATTTGCACAAAATATGTACAAAATGTACAAAATAGTCATATTTCGCAGGACAGTCCCAATGATTTCATCATAACATCTGCTTATGGACCACATAGGCCTGCTCAGTTATGATCATGGGTGTCTGGTGCTGACATGTGGATACTTAGTTTCTCTGCCCAGTACTTTAGTTTTACCTCTGCTGTTTCTACACAGAGCAGAAAAACTGATCTGTTGGGACAGAAGCAATGGGTAACAACCTTTTGAGAATTTTATTTAACTAGCTGAATGTAATTCTTTAAACTGTCAATTAAAAATTGCACAGAAAGTTAGATTTGGTGTCAGTGGAAACAACGAACTAAAAATATCTGGATATATCATCTACAAATATTTGTGCCCCACTGCTTTTCTCATAAATTCTATTAGTGTCACAAAGTGATTATATTTTATTTTAGGTCAAACATAAATTACATTATTAACTTACCTAATTTACAAATAAGGATATTGATAATGTAATTTTCCTTTAGTTTGTTTTAGTTATGTTTGGTCAAAAGAGTACAGTAGCACTAGCAAAATGAATTTTTTTACACTCACATCGTTGTACTGCAACAAAATTAATAAACCTTAAAGATTAACAATCAGTTTTTTGACAACTTTGTCTTTATACACACATACTAATTTCTACAGTCAAATTACGGTATTCCAAATCTGTACAAACATCCTTAAATCTTTGATATTTGTAACTTGTGCGCGACGTCTCAAAAATGCTATTGATCACAACTCTTAAATTACTTTATAACAAAATTACCGTTACTTGCTTTTATGTTTGTGCCTTTGTGTTTATTGTTTATCAGTACATGTATTCATTATTTTTGACAGTCTGCTGTTACGTGCAGTAATTTAAATCTTGAAATAGACTTGTGTACAAATATCTTAGGCTATCATGATGCTATCATGTATTTTTTTCTCAGTTTTCACACAAGAACAGTTGCAATTTTTTTTGCTGCCTTCATTCCTCAAGGACCATTTCTGATCAAGCTTCTTCAGACAATGGAAGAATCAAAGATGAAGCTGCCAGATGCTGAGTCAGGTCATTGATGGACCTTTTCCGATATTCAAATGAAGAAACATCTCATCAGATTTTGAAAGGTCTTTCACTCCTACTTTTTCTCCTTGACCTATCTTGATTCTTCTATAGTCAATTTGTCACTTTAACCAAAATGAGTTGTTTTTGTGTTTTTCAACACTAAGAAATAAACATATATATCTTTTGGAATAATACAAATAACTATTATTAAAATATATATTATATATATCATAACATGATTAAACTCTTTAGTGCTCCAGCTCTGACAAACCTGGGCTCTTTCAGTCAGGTTTCAGTGAATTTGCAGAATCAGTTGCTGTGAATCATTAAACAAAAAGCTGGTACCCATTGTCACAATCACGAAAGTTATCAATGTAGCTTTGTGTCACACATTTTTTTGCACTCATGGTCATTATGAAACATGTGACACTACACGTGAATCACGGCAATCTTTGTTTCCAGGTCATTTGAATCCTGTCAGACTAATCAAATAACACAGTGACTGATTCAATTGCCCAATATATTTGATCCCAATCTAAAAAGAAGATAAAGTTATTGTAAATGTATATTTACAGTATTTCTGTTCAGTTGTTCTACCTGGACATATTTCCCTTCATGTTTTAACTTGTGTAGAGCGCTACCTGGCCGTTGTTCACCCTGTCATCTACCTGAGCCTGAGACAGTCAGGAGGGGTTAGAATCAGAAACATCAGCATTTGGTGTGTCTGGCTGCTGTGCACTGGATGGATTGGTGTCATGGCTCTGTACAGTCCAGACAGTCCCTATATCCCAGTTTTCTGCTTGTTGATCTCGTCCTTAGTTGTCGTGTCTTTCTGCAGCCTCTCTGTTCTCTGTATTCTGATTCATCCCGGGCCAGGGGAAACAGGGAGTGGGAAAAGGGACCAGGTCAACAAATCTAAGCAGAGGGCTTTCCACACCATCACGGCTATAACAGGAGTGCTGTGGTTCTTTTTTGTTGGGTTTCTTGTTTGTGCTGCTTTGAACAACTCACATGTGCTGAGATCCAACGTTAGATGTCTGGTGTTGATGTGTGGATATTGGACTGCTATTCCCAGCAATTTAGTTTTACCTTTGTTGTTTCTACAGAGAGCTGGAAAAGTCTGCTGCCACAGCAGAAATTAATAAAGATTAACATTGGATATGAGGACTTTGTAGGATTTCATGCACATGTACAGTAAAGGTGAAATAAAAGAAACACAAATAAAGCAGCTTGTAGCATAGCATATGATCAGCATATATAGAATTCACACCATAATTTTTTTAGAATCAGTATTCCTGCTCTTACAGGAGAGTTTGAATTATTTTTTAATTCAGTTTTGAAATTTCTTTCTCAGATTATTTATTTTCAGCACATTCACAGAGATTAACTAAAATCAGTATAACAATCGGCCATGACCAAAGGTAAAGTCTTGAAAACATAATTATTATTATTATTTTATTTTTTTTTACATTAATTCATTGACTGTACAGAAATGATGGGATGGGAACTTCAGAGAAGAGAGAGACATGTAGAGATCTATGGAAAAAGAAAGTTTGCATCACCATAATTAAAGATTGAAATTTGATTTCTAGATGTTGCCTGTCCTTTGAGAAACTTATGGATCAGCCCAAATAATTATACTTGGGATCATCTTGTGCCATGTGTAATTTGTATAGCCATGTACTCTATATCTGATATGTAATAAATTGATATTAAACCTAGAAGACTTTGACCTTTAACCTGTTAGTTATTATACGTGATAATTAATATGTGCAAGATATCAAGCTTCTAATGAACATATAAAAAGACTGTGTGCATGAACAAGTACTAACAAACATAGTAGATGTAGTACCAGTGATGTTTATCAGTAGCTTATCCTGGGCTCTGGCAACGTGCTCCTATGGTAGTTGCACCTTTACAGTGTTTACCCAAATATGGAAATAGTTATTTTTACAATCAGCAGGGAGCAACTTGGTACTGATCAATGATACATCTTAGATATCCATATTTAGTAAGGGTCATGAGGCTACATGACCCTCACAGAGCAAATGGTCAATATTCCCTAAATATCATACAAGGATTCTCCTTGCTCACACAGCATACAGTATAGGCAACTTGAACATAGCACTACAGAAAGATGAGAGCTATACATATTTTCCTAACAGAGCTCTACTGTAGGTAGGCCACAGTTGGGATTCGAACCCCGGTCTCCCGTATAAAAGGGAGAATATAATATATATATTAGATTCAACTGCTTAATTTCTGGTGATAATATTCAAATCAAAAATGTACTGATTGTGAATTTATAATTCATGATTTATGTTGGGTTTGAATTATTTCAATACAAATGATAAACTGAACATTTAAAAACACACCAAAATAATGTGAAAGGCAAATTTACCTGTCATTATGTAATAAATAGTAAATCATTTGTTTGTTTGACATTATGCAAAAAAATGTTCTGCTGCTCACAAAAACTCTCAGAAGGCATGTCAACTTTACAGCATTATCCATACTCTGAGGGGCAGAGTGAGATGGAGGTTCAGGAGACACAAACAATGGTAATGAGGTGGGTGTCCTTTTTTCTCAGTTAATATAATTTGCCAGCTTTAAATTGATATTAACATTTTCCACTGGTTGTTGACTTAAGTTGGGGAAAAAAACAAGCAACCATGTTTTGTTGTTGATGTTGATGTTCAACTTTTGATCAAAATGTTAAGTTTAGCATATTCTAACAGTTTTATTGTTTTGTGTTTTTTTTTCAACATTTTCTGTTTAAATGGGGTTTTTTTTGTTTGTGTTTAGCAAGGTGGAGTAAATATAGAAATTAGTGACATACTGCAGTTAATTATCATATTTGTTTACAATGTGATTGGTAATTATTGTTTTAGAACGTATAAGAAAGACTTAAATCATAGAACTTTTTGAGGTTCTCATATATTTTTTTATCACTTTTATCACAAAATACTTAAATCACAATACTAAACCAAATATTCCTGCTGCTATTTAGTGACAAAAACTTTAAAATAACCAAACACAGTTAAGTTCAAATTAAGACAAATTAAACTATTCTGCTGTATCTAAGGTTTTTTTTACTGCTGATGAAATGTAATTGTCGTTTCTGTCTTTTTCCTTTTTCTGTGTAAAAGCAATACCCCACAAAACAAGATGGCAGCCAACACCTCTTCTTCCCTCATTACTCTTCAACACTGTTTTCAATCTACAGTTGGAGTTTCCATCGTTGTTGTTTTCCATGTCATTAAAGTCCTCCTCCTCCCTCTCTCCTTCCTCATCTTCTACCTGGGATTCCAAAAATGGCGTCAGCAGCGCTCCTTTGCAACAACAACTCACTCTGACATTTTCACCTACCACGGCTGCTGTGGAGCTGATCTATACTTTAGGGGCAACTTTTTACCTTTGTGGTCAATTAATTTATTCCTTACAGATGATGACAGTGGGGAGTTATTTGTGTTCTGTTGTTGTCCCTGGAGAACCATTCTTCCATATTTTAACTTGTGTCAAGTGCTACCTGGCTGTTGTTCACCCTGTCACCTACCTGCAGTTGAGACAGTCAGTGGGGCTCTGGATCAGAAACATCAGCATTGGGTGTGTCTGGCTGCTGTGCTTTGTATGGATAGCTGTGACAATGTCATACCCTGTTCTCCCTTATATTGCTTATTTTGTTGTTTTGGGTACATCTTTAGCTGTTGTGTCTTTTTGCAGCATCTCCGTTCTCTGTGTTCTGATTCGTCCAGGTCCAGGGCAAATGGATAGGGACAGGGCACGGGTTGACCAATCAAAGCAGAGGGCTTTCTATACTATCACAGCAATACTGGGGGTGCTATGGTTGTTCTTCACTGGGATTCTTGTTTGTATAGCTCTTCACATCTCACATACACTGAGTTTCAGTGAGTGTATTATGGTGTTCTTTGGAAACTTTGTTACTCTGCCCAGTGGTTTAGTTTTACCTCTTCTGTTCTTACATAGAGCAGGAAGACTACAC
>JAUYWH010000266.1:0-11269 GCA_034779795.1 Ctenopoma multispine
TAAAGGATCAGGACTATTTGTGTTTTATCAGCTTATAAATAATGTGTGTGTTTATGTTTGTGATTTTGGTGAGGATCGGGTCACATTTCAATTTATGTAAAAAACCAGGAAGCTGCAAATGCAAAGTGGTAGCTTTTTCTTATGACTGTTTGTGTGGGAAACACTAGATGAAATGTACCTGTTTTTATCTGGTCACAGAGCTGCATGATCCAGCAGAGTTTTACACTACTAAAAATTGTGATATCACACTAAGAGTATAAGAAACTAAATATATACATGTGCATGCGAAAACACAAACCCTCTTCTCTCATGTTTCCTTTTCCACTTTGCATCCGTCTCTTTGGATGCTGAGGACAAGCACCGCTGGGGTCAGATGATAATGATGATGATGAATGGCCTATAGTCAGACAAGAACATTGTAAATAATTTCTGTTACTTTACTGCATCTGTTCAGCATGTGTACAAGTGTAGTGCAAGTGTAGTGTTTTTAGTTTATAATTAATTTGGAACATGTATCAAACATTTTATTGTCTATATATGGTATAATTGTATTTGAAAAGCGTGATTCATATCATAAGATGCTGATCTGAATAAGGGGAGATAAGAACAAATTAGGGGGAACCTTGGTTCCGGGGTGCGTTGCACCAGGTCTCCTTGTGACGGCGGACTTCCTGTTTCCCCTCAGATGAGATCTTGACATGGAAAGCAGCTTTCAAGTGGTTATTGCTCTCCTCTTTAATCTTGTTTTTCAGGGCAGTACATGGTAAACACACATCTAATAAGAATGCATAAAGTCTTTGTATGTTTCTCTGTCAGTAAGTGACTGTGTTGATGCATGGTTGTGTAGTTTACGGCGGGAGACTGTTAATTTGTCAGGCAGGGTTGAAACAGGCGGAATAACTGCCGTGTTGGGGGAGGAGTTTCGCGGGCTTGAGCGGTTGAAATATCACGATAGTTTATAAATCCTGTTGTTATGAGTTTTACTTTTTCCCATTTACCATTTATCATTTACCATTTTAAAGGGGCAGACATTTATTGTATCTCATTGCTGTTGCACATGAAATAACCAGAAAGTAGGGTGAGCTGAGTTACAACTGAAAATAGAGTGCCACCCAGTTTTCTGTTCATTAAGCATTTTTGTTAAAAGGGTTGATGAGATAGTGTAATTTTAAATATAATACTGTACATTGTTTAGAATGTTATTAACATATTTCTATTCACAAATAAATTCGTAGCAGTGAGAGTGTTAATGTTAAGCTCAGGGAAAATACAGTTAAGTGTGTTCAAGCTTTGAGAGCAGTTGATTAATCCTGTGCGGCACTTTAATTCAGTAGTTCTGATGTAAGGGGAGAGGTGTTGAAGTTCATGGGTACCAATGAAAATGCAACACGTCTGATGAAAAAGAGAATTTTTGAGACAATTTCTCTAATACTGTACACTGAAAATTATTTGTGTAAAGTTGAATAAAGACTCAGACGAGATCTGGACTTCAGTGGGGCACAAAACAGCCACAAGCCTTGTGTTTCCGGACCTGTGGGCGAATAAAATTCCAGCGACTATCGCTGAAAGTGTGTTGATAATTATAATCCAGCACAATTCCTTTGCCCCATCTGTCCACGCCGCCATCTTGTGACACACACACACACAGACTCACACAGACAGGCACGAAGGCAGCTGTTACAGCGAGAAATCTAGTCAGACTCTGTCCACAAAAAGCCTGGTAAACAACAAAGTATAGGTCATATTGGAAAAATTACCAGATTTTAAGCACCTACATGCTTCAACAGACACACTCATACCCTGTTTGTGTAGAAATTCCAAAAACTGAACGTTTGGTGGTGATTTTAAAAACAGCTCATATCTGGTGTAGCCCAGACCTCAGAGACAGAAGATAACATAACTGTCAATGCGAGAAAAAAACGACTTCTCTGTACATTTGGCCGTGTTGTTTGAAAACTATACGTCCCATCACTATAAAAATATGAGTGGACAGTGGACACATTTTCCTAATATTTTATTTAGAAATTGTTTAAGAAATATGAAAATTGACTGAATAAGAAGAGAAAAAAAGCAAAGAGAAGTTGATTAAAGTTGAAAAGGGAACGCTAGCGCGAGGGTGACGTCACCCGCTCTAACATGCTGAAAAACCCCCAATACACACTAATGGAGAACATTTTTTAACAGGTTTTTAAAACTTACATTGCCATAATTCCCAAACTATGCAAGATATATAAATACTTCACAGGGAGAATTGTCTACATTTCTGCATAAATATCACCTGAAACATCATCACATTTTCACACAAGTCCTCAAAGCAGATAAAGAAAACCCAGTTAAATAAATGAGACAAAAATATTTCACTTGGTCATTTATTTAAGGAGGAAAATTATCCAATATTCTATCTGGTGTGACCCCCTTCTGCAGCAATAACTGCAACTAAACGTTTCCAGTAACTGTTGATCAGTCCTGCACCTCGGTTGGAGGAATTTCAGCCCATTCTTCCTTTCAGAACATTTTCAACTCTGGGATGTTGGTGGGTTTGCTCACATGAACTACTTGCTTCAGGTCCTTCCACAACATCTCAGTTGGTTTAAGGTCAGGACTTTGACTTGGCCAGTCCAAAACATAAACTTTATTCTTCCTTAACTATTCTTAGGTAGAACAACTTGTGTGATTAGGATCATTGTCTTGCTGCATGAAGAACTTGATCATGAGATTCAGCTCACAAACAGATGTGCTGACATTTTTCTTTAGTATTTGCTGGTATAATTCAGAATTCATTGTTACATCAATGAAAGCAAGCTGTTCTGGCCCAGATGCAGCAAAACAGACCCAAACCATGATACTACCACCACCATGTTGCTCAGATGGGATAAGGTTCTTATGCTGGAATTCAGTGTTTTCATTTCTCATTTAAACTAAAAAGTTCTATTTTGGTCTCATCCGTCCTCAAGACATTTTTCCAATAGGCTTTTATCTTGTCCACGTGACTTTTAGCAAACTGCAGAGGAGCAACAATGGTCTTTTTGGAGAGGAATGTCTTTCTCCTTGCAAACCTGCCACGCACACCGTTGTTGTTTAGTGTTCTCCTGATGGTGGACTCACAAACATTAACATTAACCAGTGCAAGAGAGGCCTTCAGTTGCTAAGATGTTACCCTGGGGTCCTTTGTGACCTGACCGACTATTACACGCCTTCCTCTTGGAGGAGATATTAGTTGACCGACCACACCTGGGGAGGGTGACAGTGATATTAAATTTCCTCCATTTGTACTAGTGGTGTGCGATACTGCAAATTTTGGTATCGATCCGATACAAAGTAAATACAGGGTCAGTATCGCCAATACCGATACCGATCCGATACTATTACCTTATAAGTACAGCCTGCCAAAAATGCACCATTAAAAAAAATGCTGGAAAAATGCATAAAGGCGCTTTAAAATGTTTAAAATGCTTAAAAAAACATTAAAATTGCTGTAAAAATACAACCAAATGTACATAAATATGAACAAACAAAAACACCAGTATTGAATTAACATCCACATCCAGGACTGTTGTCTTGAACCAAGGCTTAAGTAAAATCCCCATCATATTAAATCACTTTAAATATGACCAAACCCACAAAACAGAAAAACACCAGAGTTACATTAAGTGAATATAACTCCAGCATATTTCTCTTGAATCTACAGATAATCAGAATTGGTGCTACTAATTATTTATTTCTCTAGTAGTGCATTTAATGCTCCCCCACTAAAATACAGTTTCTGTTTGTCCCAGAATTTAGGACTGATGCTGGTTAGTGGTGTGAGTTTCATGGATGTGACACTTTCCGAGTGGGAGATAGGACGGGGTACATTTTCTGGCAGTGGTAAAACGTGGGTTTTCCCTCCTCCTCTCTCCATTTATTTTGTAGCTGTTGTCTTGTTCATGTTTTACATCTTCGTCCTGTCCTTACGTTTGCATGCAACTAAACTGTAATCCTGATCACGTTTTTAATCAGGATGTATTTTCATGTTGTACTTCCACAGAGTTTTGTGAATGAATGACGTGCTATTATTATTAATGCGAAACGATGCTGTTTACCGTTCATGACGGAGATGCGGGAGACCCCGCCTATCACTGTAAAATACGGTAGATGATCCTCTTTCTCTGTGCATCATTCACTACAGTCTGCATGTGTCTGCTCAGTGCCGTTGAGTCACGGTGACGTGAGAGGAGCGACGTTTGTACTGGGAAGTTTAATTTCTGATGGAACAGACGCACTGAAAGTAGCAGAGAGAATATATCGATACCAGCATGATAGTATTGATATGATAACGATACCAACGTGGTATCGATACTATCAATATTTTGGATCGATCCGCCCACCACTAATTTGTACACAATCTTTCTTACTGTGGATTGGTGGAATCCGAACTCTTTAGAGATGGTTTTGTAACCTTTTCCAGTCTGATGAGCATCAACAACCCTTTTTCTGAGGCCCTCAGTAATCTCCTCTGTTTGTGCCATGATACACTTTCACAAATGGAAGTGTGTCATAGCACGAATGTGTTACCACTTTGATAGATCTGTGTTCTTTGAATAACACAGGGTGGCCGAGATGTGGACTGACCTGACACATGGACATAGACAAACAGGCACACACATACACAAACATACGTTCCCACCCTCATGCATACATAAACAAATTCACACACTTGCCCCAAATGGAGACAGAGAGAGATGAACGCGTTACTCTCACTCCCCATATATACTCTATACTCCTATAATCCAGGTGCCGCTACCCCCAGAGGTGCAATCCGCCACCAGGGATGGAACCCTTTTACTCTGGAGCGGAGGGAGCAGAGGAGACTACTAGCCCAGACCCCGACCGGACGGCCAGATCTTCCTCTCAGCCCTCGGCCCCAGACGGCAAACTGAAAACGGAGGTGTGAAAAGACCCCATGCTTCCCTTCTCCCACTCAAATGTAGTGTGTGTTGCTCTAAAGTGCTTTAAAACATGGGAAGGGCACGACGCTGATTACCCTCTGCCAAACAACAGCTTAAAATTGAGAAGTGGGCGCCGGCACCAGAGGTAAGTCTGAATGAACAGACCGCGCTCCAGGCGCCATTCGATGTGCCCACCCTCAAGGCCCTATATGTATATATCATGAGAGAGAATGTAATAAAAGTGTCTAAGGTGTAAGGTATAAATGAGATACAGGTGGCCACAAGGAGACAGAGGAGGATTACCTCCCCTGCATCCCAGCGGTGTACCTGTACCTCAAAGCCCTACATGTGTGTTGTGTTGTTATGGAGTGGGTGGAGTGAAGCATTGGGGATGGGGAGGAAAGGATTGGAGGAGGCAAAGTACCCCCCCTCTGGAGCCAGCTCCCCCGCTGACCCCCATAGGCATCCCCATTCCCCAAAATCCGACCAGGGTAGGGGGCCCAGGCATATCCAGACCAGGGCCCATGGCAGCAGCACCACTGGGCCCCACAGAGCCCGGGGCGGTCCACCGGACCCCACTGCAGAGGAGAGAAAACAAACAAAAAAAAAAAAAACTACACCCACCCCAATATTTATTCAACTACCAGGCTAAATGAGACAATAGACACCCAGGTTGAGTCTGTCCTTCACCACTAATGCCCCCCCATCCTGCAGAGTGTATATCTGGGACCACCTGCAGACAGATGGTAATAGTGTCTCCACTGGCTAAATAGGCCGGTGGCGCACAGATGCGCCGAAGGATCCCCGCGCCAGGGCAGGGCCCAAGCGCATGCACCAACCCACACTCCCGGCAGCTCACCAACCAGGACCCAAGTCCCCCAGGCCCAGTCAAAACCCCAGCCATGGGGCAGAGCGCCTCCAGAACCCCAAGTCTCCAGACCCGCTCCGGACTCACCCAGGAGCCAGGGCTCATCTAAGGGGGTATGTTTTAACCACTCTGAAATGTATTGAAGCCTGTTGGCTAAGAAATAGTGGTGAAAGTTAGGCAGATCTAGTCCTCCATTGTCCTTGGTCCTTTGCAGCGTTTTTCAGCTAATACGCAAGGGTTTTTCTTTCCAAAGCAATTTAGAGATGGAGGAGTCCAGAGATCTAAACCAGTGAGGTGATGGTTTGCTCGGGATCATTACAAATACATAATTAATTCTGTTGCTAGTCAGTTGACAGAGTGTGTGTAGGGATGTTGTGCAGCCATCTGTGGCAGCTGATATGTCCTGCAGCAAGAGATCTTCCCCCAGCCTCTTCTAATGTATAGGAGACTGACAATATACAGAGGAAACCACCCAATCAGGAGAAGACAGCACAATACCACACAATTCACCGGCCAATAGAAGAAGGGACACTTCATGATCACAAGATTGCACCGTGCACATCCTGCAGGAAGGAGCAACAGGCAAGCAGCACAACTGAGGGTCAATCCACATCTAGGAGGAAGACCACCAGCCAATGGAAGAAGACGACTCCCTTATTGTAACTGCCTATATAAACTGTGTCAGGACAGAATAGGGTTGTCAGATTTCGTGCCCTGGCAAGACTCGATGTATGGTTGTTAGGGCAAGAAGACTCAGACCCAGCGCTGTATTACTTTGTTTCACTGCAAGTAAAACTGATTTGAATTGAACTTGAATGCTTCTGTTGTCCCGAATTAACGAACACGCAGGTTTTCCAGAGGTTGGAAACCACAATACCTAAATATTTTATATTTCCAGATTGCAGTGGAGTGGAAGAAGAGTTCTAGAAGGAGCAGTTAATCGGAAGAACGGTAAAATTTAACCAGTTTATCGAATAGTCAGAGACTCTTGAGCAAGAGTTTATTAATGTTATTACCTCAGAGAGCGTGGTTTGTGAATGCTGGAGAAAAAGTAACACATCATCTGCATAAATACTGACTTTATGTTCTACATTCTTGCATCTAATGCCTTTAATCTCTAAATATAGTCTGTCTAATTGCTGCTGCTAGTGGTTCAATAAAAAATGCAAACAGTGACGGGGAGAGAGGGCATCCCTGCCTGGTTCCCCTCTCGAGACAGAATATGAGAGGGGTTATCCTCTACTATTCTTTTTGAAATGGCTTTGCAGATTATTTTAAGGTCAACGTTATTAAGGGATATTGGACGATAGTTTGTAGGCAATATAGGGTCTTTGCCTGGTTTTAGCAATAGACTAATGTTGGCAGAATTCATATTTGGTGGTAGACTACCATTTTCCTTGGTTTCCTGCAACATCCTGTAGAATATTGGTGCCAGAATTGTCCAGAATTCTTTATAGAATTCTGCTGGAAAACCATCTGGACCTGGAGCCTTTGTATTAGGCATACTGTTGAGGGCTTCCTGGAGTTCATCTGGGGTCAGCGGAGAATCCAGTGCCATCGCTTGATTGTCTGATAATATTAGTATAATATAGTTATAGTATAATAATAGTTATATTATCAAGAAACTGGTCAACTTCATCTTTAGATGGGTTTATCTGTGGTGAATATAAAGATTTGTAAAAGTCCCTGAAAGTGTTGTTAATTCTTTCAGGGTCATATACTGTTTCCCCAGTTAAGTCTTTAACAGCACATCACAGCTTTGCCTGCTTCCCAGAGAACAGATGCCGATGTTCCAGGCAGGTCATTATAGTCTAAATATAAAGTCCACTCTTTATTGAAATAGTTAATAAAATCTACATCTTTTAGCAATGATGTATTAAATCTCCAGTTTTTACTTGGTGGAATTACGTTCTTCTTTATTATAGTTAAAGATAAAAAAAGCATGATCACTGACAGCTATAGGGTGTATCTCAGTGAAATGTCAGCAGTGAGCTGCTGACTAGGAAATAATCCAATCGAGAATAAGAGTGATGGACATGTGAAAATAAAGTATATTCCCTACAGTTGGGGTGAAGAGAACGCCATGCATCACAAAGTCCATAGTCGCTCATGTACTGTTTAACTATATTTGTGGATTCCCAATTGCACTGAGTTCCAGCTGTACTGAGCCTGTCTATTTCTTTATTTAATCAAAAGTTGAAAACAAGTGTGCAGAGAGTGTGGTAAAAAAAAGCGTGAAAAAATGAGGGGTCATCAACATTTGGACCACATATACTGACAATACATACCTTTTTGTCAAGTATAAATAATTTAAGGATAAGAAATCTATCCTCTGGATCTATAACTGTGCTGAGTACTGTGAAATGTACTTTTTTATGTATTAAGATTGCTACCCCCCTTTGCCTAGAGTTATAGCAGGCTGAGAACACATTAGAAAACTCTGATGTTTTAAGTTCATCTGCAGCTGTGGCAGGTCTATGAGTCTCTTGTAATAAAACAATGTCTGCCTGAGAGATTTATAAGTTGGCTAAATATTTTTAATCTCTTCTCTCTAGAACCAGCTCCATTCACATTCCATGTGACAAACCTTAGTGTGCCCATAGATGTGTGTGTGTAGCTAATGTTGCACGCTGCATGTGATGCTCAAATGAATGAGATATGAGCGAGCGTGTAGGTGCTTGTGTTCGTGTATTCCATGCTCCCCCACAATAAAGAGACCTGTTTAAAGTTGTTAAAAATGATTAGGAGCCATGCAATGCATTGCCTCCTATTCATTTTTAATGGCAGGCACCTGTCAGGCTCCACTCACTTCCGACCACCTGCTCTTATTTTGAGAGGTACACTTCCTCTCCTCACCCTTCCAGCTGGCTTTACCCTAATCAACCTGACTGGCTACGGGAGCAGCCAGTCAGGTTGTCACCTGTGCCCTCTCCCTCAGTGCATTTAAGCAGCTCCTCAGCCCTCTCCAGTTTGCCAGATTGTCTGACTAAGATCCCTTGTCAACTCTCCAGTGTTCTTTGCATGACCAGCCGATTTACCGAACCTGACCCCTGTAGACTGTAAGTTGAACCCACCTAGTATTTGACCCTGGACTTTTTTTTGGATTCTCTTTGCCTGCACCTTGTCTGACTTCTGCATGCCCTGGCCATCTTCCTCTCTACTCTCTAACTCTCACCTTCTGACTGCAACACCCGGATTGGATCCAGACCCTTGGAACCCAATCGGACCCCTCCTTCCTTCCCCCGTGTGGACACGAAGAGGCCTCACTGGATTCTCTGCCCGCTCACCCACTTTGCCCCCATGTAGGCCGCGTATTAACCTCTCTGCTTCCCTCCTTAGTCTTCTCCGTCTCTACCCAAACAATTGGACACGTGGACGACGCCATCTTGCCACCGGCTGCACCGTCCATCCACCTCGACCCTCTTCACCCACGCCTACTCCCAAACGGAAGCTCACCAACCGCAGTTCACGTAAGCCACCTCACCATCAGATTGATCATACCCTCTCGACCAGTTAACTCACTTTCCCTCTCTGTGTTTAGACCCAGTTCCTACCTCCACCCTAACGCTCCAGATTCCCCACGGCTGCACAGATTCCCGGCCAACCCCATTGTTAATAATAAAAGCTCTCTTAACCTCACTCTCTGCGTCTGGCTATTTAATTTGGTCCTTAGCTCCATATCCCTGATAGTACAATCTGGCCACTATGGACCCAGCCAGCACAGAAACTCCCACCTGGCATGCTAAGGTTGAGGGAGCTCTAATTTCCCACGAAACATTGCATTCAATTAATGCTAACGTAACTCACCTGTCCCAGCAGCTTGCCACGATGTCCGGTCCTGCTCCCGTAGCCAAGGTCGCTCAGCCTCCCCGATCACCCCCCCCGTTCTCCCCCTCCTGGAGTCCCGGGAGACCGCGAGCCCAAGCTTCCCCCTCCTGAGAGATACAGCGGCGAACCCGGTAACAGCATAGCATTCCTGACACATTGCAAGATGAGCTACAGCCCTCAGCCGACTGCTGTTTCACGTTTAACAAATTCATCTCCGAATTAAAATTAGTTTTTGATTCGGCAAACCGAGGCCCTGGACGCTGGCCTGATAAGACCCTCTTCTTCTCCTGCCAGGGCTGGATTCTTCTTCGTGGGTAAGAAGGATGGGGGCCTCCGCCCGTGTATTGATTATCGTGGTCCCAATGACATCACTATAAAGAATCGATATCCCCTGCCCTTGATTTCCTCTGCTTTTGAACTCTTACAGGACGCAGTCATATTCAGGGAGGGCGACGAATGGAAAACAAGCTTTAACACCTCGGCCGGCCAGTATGAGTACCTGGTAATGCCCTTTGGGCTCACCAACGCCCCAGCAGTGTTTCAGAACCTGGTCAATGATGTTTTGGGAGATATACTGAACAAATTTGTATTTGTTTATCTTGATGATATCTTTGATTTTCTCCCGCTCTGAGACCGAACACATTCAACACGTTGGGGCCGTTCAAGGCTGTTGCAGAATCAATTGTTTGTAAAGGCAGAGGAGTGTGAATTCCATGCTTCCACTGTCTCTTTCCTGGGCTTTGTCATTTCCGCAGGCAAGATCTCCATGGACCCCAGCAAGGTGCAGGCGGTCACAACCTGTCCCGCTCCGGAAAACCGGAAGCAGCTGCAGCGGTTCCTAGGATTTGCCAACTTTTATAGAAAGTTCATCCACGGTTACAGCTCCATTGCTGCCCTTCTGCACCGATTAACCTCATCCAAGATCCCAGAGGCTCAGGAAGCCTTCCAGACGCTGAAGGACAGGTTCAGCTCTGCCCCCATCCTTGTACTACCTGACCCCCGTAATCACTTTGTTGTGGAGGTGGACGCCTCCGATTCAGGGGTCGGAGCTGTCCTGTCACAACGGTCCGACCAGGACCAAAAGCTTCACCCGTGTGCTTTCTTTTCCAGGCGCCTGTCCCCTGCAGAGAAGAACTATGGCATTGGGGATCGAGAACTACTTGCAATCAGGCTGGCATTGGAAGAGTGGAGACATTGGTTGGAGGGGGCCAAACAACCGTTCCTGGTGTTCACAGACCACAAGAATTTAGAGTACCTGCGAACCGCCAAAAGGCTAAACCCACGACAAGCCCGGTGGGCTCTGTTTTTTGACCGATTCAACTTCTCCCTCTCTTTTCTTCTAGGGGTCAAAAATACCAAGGCGGACTCTCTCTCCAGAATGGACGACCCAGACGAGATCCCCCAGTCTTCAGACTTTATCCTACCCTCGTCTGCCCGGCTCAGCGCCGGCCTATTGGACCTCGAACAGGAAGTTGAGTCGGGCACCCTCCACTCCTGAATACACCATTGATTTTTGGGAGTATCTACATGTATACTGACCCTATTTCCACCAACCTAGGATAATTCCCGATTGATACCAATTCGGATGTATCCTGCTGAGGGATTCTTCCATGGTACAGCCATTTGTTGCCATGGCAAATAATCC
>JAUYWH010000267.1:0-11261 GCA_034779795.1 Ctenopoma multispine
AACAAAGTAATCAACAGTCAACCCACCAAAAGACATTAAGACCATTTGCTTTCTGACTAATCATGTTTCATCAGATTTACCTCACTCATGTAAATGAAATATGAGAAACATTTTTAATACTGATTCAGTTTGTTTTATCACTGTTTGAGTTTTCTTCCATTGTTGTTGTGCAGTTTCTCCTTCTACGACCAGGTGGCAGCATTCACTCAACAACAGCACACTGGGCTTCAGAGCAGTCGACATGAATGTTATTCTAATGTTACATTAATATAAAGTCGACAATGAACCCTTTCAATTTTATTTGTTTTCACTGTACACAGCACATCAAAAAACCCACAAGAAATATCAGTATTTTTTCTATTTAAGGGCTACTTCAACATTTTTCCTGGTTCTAGTTTGGAAAGTACGTATAAATTAAATTTTTTTATCTACCTCTGTGGTTCTAGCTGAAAAGCTCCTATAGGTAATGTTACCTCGAGGAGTGTTCAGTTTATACACTGCTCAAAAAAATAAAGGGAACACTTTATAATCAGAATATTGTATCATGTTAGTCAAACTGCTGCAGTGAACATTATGCTGCCTGCAACATTGTTCAGCATGATCGGTTTGGTGGTGGATCAGTGTTGGTCTGGGGAGACATATCCATGTAGGGATGCACATACCTGTACAGATGGACGATGGCACCCTGACTGCCATTAGGTATTGGGATGAAATCCTTAGACTCACTGTTAGACCCTTCACTGGTGCAGTTGGTCCTGGGTATGCAGGCAGTTCTTGGAGGATGAAGGAATTGATACCATTGTCTGGCCTCCATGCTCGCCTGACCTAAATCCAATAGAACACCTCAGGGACATAATGTTTAGGTCCATCTGACGCCACCAGGTTGCATCTCAGACTGTCCAGGAGCTCAGTAATGCCCTGGTCAGGATCTTGGAGGAGATACCACAGGACACCCTCTGTCATCTCATAAGGAGGATGCCCCAACATTGTGAAGCATCCGTACAAGCACATGGGGGCCATACAAACTACTGAGTAGCATTTTGAGTTGCTGCATTGACATTTCAGCAAATTGGACTAGCCTGCTGGATCAGTTTTTCAGTTAAATTTCTTGGTGACTTTGAATTAGGCCCTCTGCAGGTTGATAATTTTCATTTTCATCAAATGATGTGGTATCTGTTCCTAACACATTACCCATTCCATATCAGTGTGGAAAAATTATTCCCAATGAAGATCTGATGTGTTTTCAAAGTGTATCATATATAACACCCATCAGCTACAGCATCTCGTTTAAACATCACACCAAAAGTTTACCAGGTAATTTATTTCTCGCTTCTGAGAAAACTTACTGTAATACTGTAACTAGATCATTTGTATTTGTCTTTTGTCCAGCAGTGTATTTTTTATCTCTGGATGGTGTGTGTGGATACAAGTGAAGGTTTTGGTTTTACAACCATTAGTAAACACGAGATCCCAGTTTCACAAAATATAGTGCTGTCTTATTTTAGTAAGTAGAAGAGTAAAGAATGTGATTAGAAACACTGTTTATGAATCACTTTTTTCTATCAAAGGCCTGGTTAGAGAGATGGAAATCTTTATAAGCAATTAAATGTTTGTTTCTATATGAAACAACACAGAACCTCTTTTGGACCCTTTACAATTTGCACAGCCAAAATGAAGGGCAGGACACCATCTTAACCCTCCTCAGTTTCATCCATGGTCAAGCTCCAATGAAAAAACTAAAATCATAGATTTTTTATCATCATCATTCAGCTCCACCTAATGGTAAAAAAGCTTAGTGAACAGCTTTGCTTGGACACCTTTGAAACTGTTGGATACAGAAAGTGAAATCTTTCAGTTTAGAATATGTGTACGGTCTCCTCTCTTATATATTTAGATCCACATAAGTTTCTTTCACACAGTATCAGAACTGTACAGAACTTGAAAATGATTTACATATTTATATCTTGTATTTGTCATGTTTGATCTCTTAATTCTGTTTCTTAAGTTGCTCTGCTGCATAAATCTTTACCCTTTGGGGAGTATGAGCTCATTTAAATGAAATAAAAACTTACTAAGGATTTATTTGTATTTAATCCTGTGTCCAAAATCCAAATATTTGAAAAACTAAATTATAAATGAAGAGCTAGAAACAGAAACTCATCATGCAATTAATAATCAACAAATAATCAGTGACAGCAAGTCACGATAAGGATGATGTGATGAAAAGATAATTAGCTTAGCATTAAGTTTGTGATATCAAATTTTCCTAATTTTTGTCACATCTTGGTAACTTTCAAACTTCCTGTTTTCACTTAAGCTTAGTTCAGGCTGGTCTCTGCCTGACCGTTGTCTCCACCTCCCACCATTACATCCTCACTCGAACCCTGCTGGTCATTACTTACTAACTCATGAACTGAATATTGATGAAAAATGTCAGGATGGCGTAAACGGTCCAGTACAGAGAAAACAAGACAGTAGAAAAAGACAGTAGAGACAAGTGGAAGCATGTTCCTGGCTGGGAAACATCAAACCTTCAACCTGAGCTATTTTATCAAAAATGGGAGCAGCCATGGAGCAGACATGTAGTGAACTGTTGACCTAATAAAATCACACCTATTCCGAGGAACTGGATACATTCAGTGGGATGGGCCAGCTCACATAATATGAGCAAACACAATCATGTTATAAAAATTAACTGCAGTGACAATAAAATCATTCACACCTTTATTTATAATCTCCTTTCTGTGGTACATTCAGAAGTTTTACAGTTTAATTCTCTTGCATTGATGTTTAGATGATAGCTGGGATAGGCTCCAGCACCCCCTGCGACCCGATCTCGGATAAGCGGTAGATAATGGATGGATGGATGGATGGATGGATGATGTTTAGATGCAGTAATGCAAACCGTGTGAGTCAATGAGAGGTCAAACTACTTGAATGAAACATTCCTAAAAGCATGCAAAGGTAAACAAAGATTAACTATTTAATTTGACACATTTGAAGCAAACCAAGCTGCAAGAAATTTCTAAAAGAAGTTGGGTTGATCACCTGGGAGTGCGTGCATAATCAGGCATTATTTAGCTACTGTTAGTTAACAGCAACTTGCCCTTACCACGAGTCTCTTTTACAGTCAGTAAGGTGGCATATTGACACTGTAATCCTGCCTTAAGTGGGCAGTGTAAAAGGAGCCAGTGAAATACTTGTGTGTACTGAAGGAGAAATGAGCTGTCTATCAGGGTTTGTGTTCTGAAGGACCCGATGAAGCACCCGAAAGCAGGAAGTGAGAGTTGAGAAGGTAAATTTAATAAACAGACCACTTAAAGAACTGAACAAGGCAACTAAGAATCACTCCTAAGGGAGGCAAAAAAACAGAGAAAAGCATAATAAAACAGAACAGGGACATTAACACAAAACATAAATGCACTGAACCAATTACTCACATGAACATGTAGGGAAGATAGAGGAGAGAGCCAGACAAGAAACAGACAAGAAACAAACAACAGGGAACCAGAAACCAAAACCGGGAGAGGAGAAGCGCAGGAGAATCACAGGGTGCAGAGCAGGAAACACAGCAGGACACAACAGGTTACAGCACAGACAAAACTAGTGGACATAAAAAAAAAAAATTAACCCAGCAGGAAAAGACTGGCTGAAGGGAGGATATAAGGGAGTGCAAACTAGCAGGTAAGTGAGGACAGCTGGGAGTGATCAGCTGAGATGGGCGTAATCAGGTAAGTGAAAACAGCTGAGGGTAATAACTGAGAGTGACTGAGAGCGGGGGCGTGGCAGGTGAGACCAAAGGACTGAGAACAAGAGTGAGAGGGCGTGTGACCAGGTGAGGGAGAGCGCAGGGAAAGACACAGAGACAAGCACAACAACAGAATAAACATGATTAAAACATGATCAGAAACTAAATACAATATAAACAAGACAGAAACCATGACAACAAATGTACTGACAGACATGAGGGGAAATAATAAAATATAACCTGAAATCAAGCTGAACAGAGACACATGAGGAAAAACCAATAACACACAGAACCAGAGCTGGGACCAGACACAGACCGTGACACTGTCAGTCTCACACGGTCCTAGATCTGACATCTTATTGAAATTCAATTTAAAAGCCAGGAAACATAATTATTTTCTCTTAAAAAAGAAGTACACAGGACCACATTTTTTTTACAGTGACAGCAGTGCAACAACAAAACCTTTCTGCCCTAGCTAGTACAATAAGTGACTTACAGTGAACTGAGAACTGCTTTGGTTCCTTAGGTTTGAATGAAGTTTTGAGGATTAGACACTGGTGTTAAGTGTTTAATTGCTGTTTGTGTGGGATGTGTGTGATTTCCAATGGCTTATGCAATTGCATTTTCGATTTACTGGTTTGGTCACAGATGACGGGGGGGAGGGGCTTCAATTTAAAAGTATTCAACAATAATACTTCAGAAAATACCAGACGTCAACTACTTTTACAAGACAATGATGGTCAGCAAAAATTCCAGTAAGTATATTTTAGCAGTTATTGTACTTATTGTGCTATTGTTATTCTCTAAATCATGAAACACTAATTATGTTGAAAAGAAAACCTTCTGTCAAGCATCAGTTTTAGGCCTATAATTCTATTTATTTTACTGAGCACTTTGTCTATCACCTTTAAATTTGTATTTTAAGTTTGTATTTTTAAACGACTGGATTGTCTTCTGTATCTGTGACAGGAGAATGCAAGAAGATGACAAAACAGTTTGAGGGATAAACTCTGGCTATTGTTGATACTCCAGGCCTGTTTCACACTAGGAAAGGTCATGATGAGGTGAAGAAAAGGATCCTGGATGGCACCTGGTTAATTCAACCTGGTCCTAATGTGTTCCTCTTAGAAATTAAGCCTAGTAAGGGTTACATTGTTTTTAACAACACAGTCAAGGATGATGCCCATTTTGCCAAACTGCTGAAGAAGATGACCACCAGAAAAATGAAGAAAGGTACTACAGCAAAAACATGTGTGAAGCAGCTGTGGAGGCCTTTATTAAAGTGATGCAAAAACCCTGATGTAAAATCTGAAATGGAACGTAAAGAAAAAGCTTTCTCAAAGTTGATGAACTGGCTACCAAAAGGTGTAGCTGCAGTGAAGCAAGAAGATCTTTTAAGATGTGTTGAGTTTTTCCTTAAATGGTTGCATAAAAGTGGCGCTTGAATGCATGCCAACTGAGTAGATATATTGGTGTACTAAAAAACATGACAAAGGGAGAATCATTTAATAATAATAATAAAAATAAAATATATCTGGTGTGCCAATGCAGCTGGATAGTGTAGTGGTAAGATCGCCTACCTCAAATTTAAGAGAGAAACATACGAATAGAGTCATGCCGGTTCAGATGTCGCCCGTTCTACGCCAGATGTTGGGCAACCAGCACAACGATAAGTGGGCTACTGTAACAAGAACAAGACATTCGTGGACAAGAGATGAGAACAAGGGACTGTTTGAATGCTACTATACAAGTAACCCCAGTAAAAGAGGTTACATTAAGCGGATTCTTCAATACCAACATCAAGACTAACAGCAAAACATCGAGTAGCTCAATGTACCAACATTTGCAAGGAACAACTGCTATCACAACTAGAGATTGATGAGGTAAAACACAAATGTTACAGCATGTGGGAGCCAGGAGGGAGATATCATCATGCCCACACTCCGAGATTGGGTACCAAGCCCCAAGAACAACAAGCCCTTGTAGGCTGAATACAAGAGCAGCTGACCTGAGAAATAAGATCATAACTGAGCCCCAAACCTAGACCCTCCAACACCGTTTACCAAGAATGAGTGAAGTACCCTCAGAAAATCTACTAAAAGATGTAAATGCAGCAATATGGACAATCCTTACCACAACCATCACTGACACCAATCAGCAGATCTACACTACAGCAACAGTGATCCTTGAGGAGCTTGACTATAAGTTTAACAACAGCCAGAAGGAGCAGTACCCTTAATGGAAGAGAAGGTTAGAAGCTAAGATCAAGGCAGCAAAGAGGGAAGTTACCCAGCTATCAAAACTGCAGAAAGTGTGATAAAAAAAGGGATCTCTAAGAAATACAACTGTCCATAGCTGAAGGTAGGACAGCCTTGATACTGAAGGACCCTCTGAAGGGAGCAGTTCTATCTAATTACCCGCCAATAACCTGCCTCTTCACAACATAGAGGCTCCTGTCAGACATCATAGTGGCAGATGAGTAGGCACATGGATCAATACATGAGTGGGGACCAGAAAGGAATTTGTAAAGAATAAAAAGGGATAAAAAGAGAATAAAAGAGGAGCAAAACACCAGCTACTGGTAGATTGAGCAGTCTCCCAACACTTGAAGACCAGTCATACCAACCTGAGCACTGCCTGGATTGACTACAAAAAAGCCTATGATTTAATGCCTCACACATTTAGCCTGGAATGCTTGGAACTGTACAAGATTAACAGGACTCTAAGAGTCTTCATCAGTAATTCAATGGGGCTGCGGAAAACAAGCCTAGAGGCCAAAGCCGATTGCACAGGTTACCATCAAATGTGGGATTTACCAAGGAGTTGCTCTGTCACCACTGCTGTTCTGCATAGGCCTAAACCCCCTCAGCCAGATCATCAACAAGACTGGGTATGGATACAGACTACGGAATGAAGAAAACATCAGTATCAAGGATGAAACACCAAAGATCCATGAATAAATCAGGAAGATGGCAACAGAAACACAAGAAGGAAGAGAAGCAAGAACAGGATCCATCATGGAAAGACAAACCCCTGCACTGCAGATAGAGGAAGTGGCTGACATCGGAAAATCCTACCAGTGGCTGAACAAAGCTGGACTGAAAGACAGCACTAATCACTAATTAGGCACTAATCGTGGCAGCATAGGAACAAGCTCTAAGTACAAGATCAATAGAGGCTGGGGTCTACCACACCAGGCAGGACCCCAGGTGCAGGCTGTGCAAAGATGCCCTTGAGTCAATCCAGCACATAACAGCAAGATGCAAGCAGGCAGGGCGTACGTGGAACGCCATAACCATGTGGCTGGTATAGTGTACAGGAACATCTGTGCCAAGTATGAGCTGGAAGTCCCAAGGTCAAAATGGGAGACACCTCCAAAGGTGGTTGAGAATGATAAGGCTAAGATCCTGTGGGACTTCCAGATACAGACTGACAAACTGGTAATGACCAACCAACCGGACATAGTAGTGGTGGACAAGCATAGGAGTAAAGCCTAGATGCAGCAATTCCAAGAGATGGTAACATCAGGAAGAAGGAACATGAGAAGCTTGAGAAATACCAAGGGCTGAGAGAAAAGCTAGAAAATATGGGGAAGGTGAATGTAACAGTGGTCCCAGGTACTTGGAACACTTGAGGTAGTGACACCCAAACTGGGAGAGTGGCTTCAACAGATTCCAGGAACGACATCTGAGATCTCTGTCCAAAAGAGCACAATCCTAGGAACAGATAAGATACTGCGCAGGACCCTAAAGCTCCCAGGCCTCTGGTAGAAGACCCGAGCTTGAAGGACAAAGACTGCCCATAGGGGGCAAGTGGTAATATTATTCTGCTATTAATCATGATTAATCACACTTCTATGGGCAAAGTTCAATAATGAATTCAAAAGTACTATTTTTACTTTTATTTTAAAAGTACTGCTATGTGAACAAAACTGTAAAATAATACATAATAATAATAAGTTGTCTGCGAACACTGTAATGTCATATATCTATATACAGTATCTATATTTTAATATGGATTCTTATTCAGCATTGACTGAATCATAAAAGTTCTCTCTCAGTGGATAAAGTGTTAACACTGTGACAGTACTTTACTTTACAGAGAGTCAGAGGTTGTGGGTGATTTGTTTGGCTTTACAGGCAAAACCTTAGACCAAGATTTATGTTTTGTCTGACATCAAGATTCACCTAAAAATGAATACAATTTGAATTTAAATGTAATCAAAAGTAATCACACTGTGACATTTGGGAGTAACAAATGTAATTCTGGTCAGCAGGGAGAATAGTCACAAATATACCACTCTGTGTCCTCACAGCCTTCTGGAGACACTAGCAATAGATCAGATTTAGTACATAAGGTACATAATAACCCTAAAAATGTTGTTATTTTTAGTAACATTCAGTCTTGAATGTTCCATTATATATTTATTCCATAAATATATTTTGTAAATAGCATTTACTCTATTCTGAAAACAAAACTAATTTGCACATGTGCATGGATTGAGAAGGGAGATCTCCATCAACACAGACTTTTTGCCATTAATATCAGCAGCTGTACTGAATCTTTACATATGTATGATACTCATAATCAACATGTATAGTTTGGTGTTGGTGTTTTGTTCTTATGACTTGTACATTTCTGGTATGCTGTCTGTGTTGTCACCACAGTGATGCTGTAGTTTGGACTAATGTTACAACCAAGCTTGTTCCTAAAAAGTTGTTGTAACTTTACTGCATCAGTAAGATATACATATGTATAGACAAACTGATCCAAGCCAAACAGCAATCAGACACAAGCTGCTGCAAATTCAGGCAGTGAATTTGTTCCTACATGGAAAATACAAAGATTGAGAACATTAATTATTACACTGAGCGCCACAGGAACTGTAGCAACATAATCATTCATACACAGTCATCCATTTTATTTTCATATGTAAGGTGGTCCCTGGGTGTCCCACTCGACACCCACTGCTCTGCTTTCCTACCAATACACCTCCTCCACAGCTTCCTCTGCAACTTTCCCTGCAGAAAAATGAAGCTAACGTCACGTTCTTCAGAAACACAATAATGTCACTGTTTTAACAAACAGAGTTTATTTCTGAATTCAAAAATAGTTTTATTTCTAATACTACATTTATATCTTTCTATCACATGATGTTGGATTTGTATTCATGCATTCATACTCCAAAGCATTGGTATAAATGATTTTGCATTTGTCTTAACATACATATGAGAAATGACCAGCAGCCCAGTAAAGAGTTTATTTTGAGGAGAAGCAGAGTTCATGTGTTAGCAGAACTGTTAGCATTTTCAAAACAAAAATGTAACATCAGCTTTGCCTTATTACCTTTTTAACACTTACATATCCATCCATTTTCTTAAGCGCTTATCCTCGCAAGAGTCACGGGGGGGCTATCCCAGCAGTCCTCGGGCAAGAGGAAGGGTACACCCCTGGACAATTGAGAGTCACCAATTAACTTGACATGCATGTCTTTCAATTGTGGGAGGAAGCCGGAGTACCTGGAGAGAACCCACACAGACACGGGGAGAACATGCAAACTCCAAACAGAAAGGCACCCAGCCCGAGGTTCGAACCCTGGTCCTTCTAGCTGTGAGGCGACAGTGCTAACCACCAAACCGTGCCACCCCTTGTAGTTACATAAAATCTGTAAAATAAAATACTACTAAAATATATCATTTTCAGTACATTACATTATAACTACTTACACATGCTGTGCCAAATACATACCTGCATTTGCAGGTGGTTGTGAAGTACATTTTCCTTTATTGTTCTTCCTCTTCTTCTTCTCACCTATAGGCAATTTAGAGCCACCAGTTAACCTAAGTGCATGTCTCTGGACTGTGGGAGAACCCGGAGAAAACCCACACATGCAAACTCCACACAGAAAGACACCTGGCCTACTGATGCATTCAAACCAAGGTATTTCATACTATTTGGTGACAGAGATATATGTTGTAATTTCTTTCTGAATACTCAAACATCTTTGAGTATTGGGAGAGGACAGGGCCCACACCTCCATTTAAACCATAAACTGGTGATTGAGGTCCGGAATTGATAAGGATATGTACTTAGGTTTAATTGCAATCCGGTTTCCTAAAACGCCATCTGTGTCCATTCAAGGCACACACTGTGCACAGGCACAGTGACATGAGGGTAACCTGACAAGCTCATGTGCACAGGAGAGAACGCCACATTCTCTCTTGTGAAAGAGATCTTGATATTGATCTCAGTGAAAATTTCCAGACAAAATAAAAAAGAACTAATTAAATAAAAAATGTCCATCAGAAGCACTTTGAACTATCTGGTAAACAGTCTTTAACATCTATGCCAATATTCTGTACTTGATGCTCAGTCTTCTAAATGTATTACAAGCAGCCACGTTTTTATTTCTGAGATGTGACTGGTCAGAACAGGTCTAGAAAATGATGATGTGTATTTTAGGGGAGGGAACTAGTAGCAGACTGTGATATAAAAATGATGAGATAGTAATTGCAGTAGTCAAAAGAAGACAAAATATCACAGATCAGTTGCATTTACAAGACAAAGCTGACAAGTACAGTCTCTTTAATGTCTGGTGAGTATATTTCTTGAACTGTTTTAATAATGAAGGTAACTTTGACTTTGATACAATTTCTAAAATGTGTTTTCTCTAATATAAAATAGTTGATCAGTTATATCTATGCATAATGTTTGCTTTCAGTCATAATTAAGAGGATTTAACTTTTCATTTCTATTTATTTTTTGAAAAATGCTACCATCCATATTTGTTTACACAGGCACCATGCACAGTTCCTATTTACTGTAATTTACGTACAGAATTTGTTTCATGTCAGAGTTAATATTTTTGTTTGTCCTATTAATTAACTTGTCATATTATTAAAAATCCAAGTAGTATTAATTAACCTCTTTAACAGCATGTATGTACGCCCCCAGATATTTTTTGTGTTGTTGTCTTAAGTTTGGTCTTAAATTCTGACTAAAATTAAAATGTACAAAATACAACATAATAAATAAATGATAAATCAAACCAAAGGCAGAGAGGTTTGTGTAGTAAGTATAGTCTGAACTCTGACATGTTGTACATTGCTCTTAATCTAGCAATCTAGCCTATGTATTCAAATAGTGAAATGCTGATTTTGTAATTGATTTGATAAGGCTGATGAGGCTTTTGAAGTTTACCTCTGAGTTGAAAAATAAACTAAGAGTTCTAGTTTCCAGAATATGTCAAAAAGAAGGCTAGCTCTCAGCCTTTCTTCTTCTGAATCAAAGAAAGTTCTCTGTTGTCACCTGCTGACAGTGCAACATAAATCTGCATAATGGTGATGAGTGAATATATACTTTTAGTACGTTTAGTATATTTTGATGGCTACTTTTCCTCAATAAAATACTGAATGTAAGATTTCATTCACCACTGATGTCTGTAATATTTTCCAACAGAGTCCCAGGAGCTGAGGATTGTGCTTATTGGGAGAGTTGGAGCTGGGAAGACTGC
>JAUYWH010000268.1:0-11251 GCA_034779795.1 Ctenopoma multispine
ACACAATGTCTGAGCGAGGAGCAAGTGAGTGGACTTCCTGTTTATACCTGTCCTAACCAATCCTACCTCTTCCTCGCAGTCACCTGACTCGCTCACCTGACAGGTACAAAGAAACAAGCATTTTACTCCAGTCTGAGCTTCCCTTCACTATCTCCCAGTTTGTTTTAGAAATCATTTTAAAATGATTAAATTTGTTTTTAAGTCCTTGAATAGTTTAGCCCCATTTTATTTGTTGGAATGAAATAAATCATTACATTCCACCTCGCTCTCTCAGATCCGCTGAACAAATGCTTCTTTTGCTGCTTCTGGTACTGCTTTTACTTATCGTGAAGTCTTGTTTGTACTTGTGTTGCTGTGTTAAATGTGCTTTATAAATGGTGGTATGGTATAAATTTGGTAACAGCATTTTTATATATGCATCTACATTTTGAATAAAAACTATTTAACACTGTATTAAATGCAGTGTTGTGGAAGTTGTTGACTTATTCAGATTGACATATTCCTAAATACAAAATAAATCTATTTCATGGTCAGATAGTGATTTAAAACAGGCATTTTGAAGAGAGAGCTCTGGTACTTAATAATTAGCATTTGATTGTAAGAGGAGTCATCTTAAATCTAAGTTTGCATCTCTGTGTTTTTGGCACAACTTACGTCAGTGTGAACTTGCCCATCACCCTCCCAAAAGTTACTGAGTATGAAAGAACTGGGTAGTTTATCAGCTGAGTCATCAAGATAAAAATATAAAAGAGGAAACTGATTTCCTGATTCTTCTTCCTGAATTCTAGTTGATAAAATATCTTAAGAAAGCGTCTGGGTGACACTGACTGCAGCAATGACTGGTGAGACAAACACTTTTAAACAATTTATAACAGGCATTTTATTCTTTTATACACTTTATACAGGACCAGAGGGAAATGCATGTGAAAAATGCTGCAAAAGGTCAACCCTTTTTATACAAATGAAAGTACTAACAGTCACTAATACACTAACCCAGCTAATTCTAATTATCACAGGTATCACAGTGTGTGTGTGTGTGTGATTCTTTCCCTCAGATACAAATCTCTACAGACTGGTTGCTGTAAGCTTTGGACTTATATGTATTGTACAAGCAGCTCTCAATGTTCTCCTGCGTATCTCTCTCTGTGAGTTGTTTTCAATTGTATATTCATGTAATTGTATATATTTCTTGACTTTACTTTACTTTCTAAATGTAAATTTTTTTAAATGAGCTTTCTATTATGAACATGATTTAATTGTATTGTTAACCTCTCTGCTGTAAACTGTAGCTGTAGATGTAAAGACAGTGTGGTAAAGAAGAACTAAACTGATTGAGGTGCAGTGCAATGTTGTAGGCAGACAAAAGACAAAACAAATAAGACTTTGCAATGTTGTAGGCAGACAAAAGACAAAGCAAATAAGACTTTATAGCTTCTTGAAGAAAACACATGGAATGAATCGTTCTTGTAACTTGTGATACATATGCTCTTTGTATTATGCACCGGGGTAGCCGCTGTCTCCAATAAATTACTTTCCTATACAACTTAACTTCAACAGTGATTACATTTTAGTAGCAAACAAAATTATCACGTTGTGTAGAAATAAACTTTTTAAATAAATTATGCGCTACTTTTATTAACACAAAACTAGGGATGTTCAATATTGGCTTTTTTACCAATATTTGATATACCGATATTGTCTAACTCCTATTTTCCGATACAGATATAAACCAATACCAATATATGCGGGGTCCCCCCCTCATAAAAAAAAGAAAAACTAAATAATTTTAGGTAACTAACATCACATATCTCCTATCATGCATACTTAAACTTTAAACATTATTGCAAGGTGTGCCAAACAAACAAGAATATCTCAAAAACTATACCTCAGATTTGTCATATTTTGACATTTTGAGAGAGGGAGGAGAAGTAGCTGAAGAGTTTGGTGTATATTATGTGCATGTTACGTAAACGTTTTGTCATTAAAAGAGTATAAACCAATACCGATATTGGCTGATAATATCAGTAAGTGCATAATATCGAACATCCCTACACAACACCAATCACAAGGATAGTGGTTGGGGTGGATGATGGGGTATAGCACGCAGATCTGAACAAAATTAGTTTACATGTAAAAGTTGTTGTAAGGCCTTAAAGCCAGAAAAGAAATGCAGAGAAAAACAGCAACAATTAATCAAAATGAAGCCACAATCAATATTAGTAATATACAAGAGAAATATTAATAATATACAACGTTTTTGTGATTCATTTGTCAAACCTGACAACATCAACAGAGACTGATGCAGCCAACTGCTCTTACTCAGTCCACATTTTGTGCAGGATGTAAATGTGGTTGTCCAAATAAAGATGCATTTAGATAAATCTATTTGACTCTTGTGTTATTCTGTTTGTCATATAAGATCCTTCATGAAAACGTCTCACCACAGAATGTAAGCTCTTAAGCATCTAATGTCTTTCTGCTTTTTCAGATCAAAACACTCTTAATATGGAGGCTAGTTTTAAAAACATCTCTGAGGAGCGAGATGAGCTGAAGAGGAAGCTTAATGAGTTAGGTAAGCATTTAAACATTTAATTTAAGTAACTACATCAGTAATACAAGAAAGCCTTTTTGCTGACTTTAGGGCAAGTTTGCTCATCAGTCTACATGTAATAACGCATAAACGAGAGAATAAATCTATTTTTAATGTTTTGCAAATTATTTATTATCAAAACTGATATATTTCATTTAAAAGAGTTTTTGCTATTTGTTGTAGTCGCATGCATCTTGTGTGCTTTGATTTTGCTAAGCTGTGTCTAGAACTTGACTGTAGTCATTCTCTAACAAATTGAATTTTAATGTCCAAAAATTCACACAGCATGTCAGGACAAAAACCAAGCCAAGAAGTCCAACAAAGGTTCTTTAGACCTCTACAATGTCACTTTTTGAAGGTATATAAACTATTTTAGAAGCTCTGTTCCCAATCAGCAGTAGGTAGAGCAGGGATAGTGAAAAAAACAAGCAGGACAGTGGCCCTGAAAGACCAGTGTTGGCTATCGCTTGTCTAGTGTCCTGATAAATAGCTGTATTAACATGCCAACAGATGTTAGTGTTTCAAACAAGAGACATGAGACTGATACTGCTGTGTGATGCAAATCTTTTGGTAATGTTTAGTGCTAATTTTAAAAGGTTAGCTTGCTAATATGCTAAACTAAGAAGTGAACATAACTGTCGTCAATGTGAACTGCAAGTTTGTATATTAACAGGTGGAACTTAGCATTTAGCTCAAAGCATGTGTCTTGATTATAGACATCATAGTATTAGTGTGAGTCTGTAGCCTACTAGCCTTGTTAGGATATAACTGTAAATACGTGATAATGATAAACTATTTACAGATTCTCCAGTAATCTAGTATCAACTGGACATGTGATCACAGTGGCAGACTGTCAGGGCCAGCAAAGCCTTCTCTGTTGGCCTAAAGATAGTCAGAACCAGAAGATATATCTTTATAATTTAATATACATTTATATTAATGCTGGATGTATATCTAATAAACGTCCTATCACTGCGTTTTCGTCATTTCATCAGCTGTGTCAAAAGTACTCACATTCTCTTCTTAAGTAGATGTACATGTGTAAAAAAATACTCTTTCAAAATACTTTTGTTCACAACCTGCTCTGTGTTGGTTCTGATATGGTTTTTCTTTAAACCAAATTTCAAACAGGATAATATAGATTTAACTAGGGATGTTCTGATCAGGTTTTTAGCTGCGATTCCAATACCAATCACCAATGGGATCAACGATATCGATCATTTGGATTGTAAATTTTCTAATTTATTATAGGTACAGATTGGTGTGTTATGTGTGGTATTAAATTACAACGCTCCAGAATGAGACCTGACATAGCTTAATGTCATATCTATGTTTATTGCTACCAGTGTTTCCCTTACCATACAAGGGCAACCCCCCCCCACCCCCACCCTGCCCCCTAAGCTGCGGTGTAATAAAAGTAAATACTCAAGTATACCTGAAAAATCAACTTCAGTACAACAAAGTAAAAGTACTTTGTTACTTGCCACCTCTGCATTTCATTCTGACTTTCTCCCTCGGTTTCTCTGCTTCCAGTGCAGCGCATGTAACTGTTATCCAATCAGATTACTCCTTTGTGCTGTCGTAAGTCAGGCCTTACACTGGATAATAGCTGTATAGTGTAGATATTTTGTATCGTATTTATGTCTGTGGTAAATGTATTGTAACTGTCCTAGGTGTTGAGTCTTGTGTTAAATCACATTTTCCACTTGATAAAAGTTACTGTCGCTGTAAATATGGAGTAGTTAAGTCAAATGACAATAACCTGTAGTCCTGCTGTCATGCTGAGGTTATGTTAAGGCTTTTTAATTTTGGAAGGATAGCACTGAAGGCCTGGATGGAAAATGCACGGCCCGTCAATGTGTGATCACCTGTTGACACCTCCGTGATAAAAATGCAGCCAATTACATATTAATTAAGTTTATTTTGCTTACACATCTTTCTCTATAGTATCTTTCCTTCCTTGCTAATGTTTTTTTAACTTTATGCATTTTTTTAACTTTATGTGTTTTCACCTAATATAATACATTTATGCCTGAGTGAAAACTCACCATGTTACTGAGATATTGAGGATTTGTATTTTTGTTCCCCGTCACAGCCAACTATTCCCAAATGGAATGGAAATATTTCAGTGGGAGTGTATATTATGTTTCTTCAATTCAGAAAACCTGGGAGGAAAGTAGAAAAGACTGTCAGCAAAGGGGTGCAGACCTGATCATTATCGACAGTGAAGAAGAACAGGTGTGAACAGTTTGTTTACTTATGCATGCATTTGTGACAGGTGGGGTGAAAGGATAAGTTGTAAAAATGTAGAGGTTTCAAAAACAATAAACCGATTTCGAAGCCCTATTTCTCAGTCCTCAGTGTCCTCACAGAATGAGTCACCAACTCTTTGAAGGAGTAGGTTTCTAAGTTTTGAATATTTGCCAACATGGCACAACTGCCTCATTAAATAAAAAACAGCTAATTGGCAAACATTAAATTGATTACAGTAACATACAAAGATCAATCTTGATCGCTTAAATAAAAAAAATAAGTGGTGTGCACTGGTAGCCTGGAGGTTCAAGCATATGCTTTGTAAACGCAATGTCACCGGGCAGACCTTTGATGTCCTCTCTTTACCCCGTGTTTCCTGTCTATCGCTCTCACCGTTGAACTATCTAGTAACGAAATAAAAAAAAGTTTGTGGAGGCTAAAAACAGGGGACATAAAAAATCAAATGCAGAGCCGTTTCTTGCGCTATGTGGACGATGCAGATGCATAGGGCCCCGCAGCCACAAGGGGGACCCTAAGCTACCAGTTTAGTACCAAGGTATTTTAGTAGAATTCAATGTAATTCAAATATATCTCAGATTATATTTACTCTGTAATCTCGAAAGAAACTTTTATACACCACTGGAAATGTCTTTGATATCACTGCAGAAATAGCTACACCAACATGTTAATTTTGACCGTTTGATCATCCTCACCGGTACATTCCGGCTCACTGGGCCATTGGCTTTCCGGTCCCCTGCAGAGCATGATGCATTCGCCCTTGATACCACTCTTGCAACCCTGATATTTATTAACAATCCAGAGTAATTAGTCACATTGGGCTACCCTTTGACAAATTCATATAGAAGATAAAGATGAGGGATGGGTTTGATTTAATTAAAATGATTTATTATGTTGTGTTTAATATATTGTTGATTGTTTTTCTCAATAAAAAGACTTTGACAAGAAAATGGAAGGATAATATGTGGATTGGACTCACTGACAGAGACACAGAGGGGACATGGAAATGGGTAGATGGGACTCCACTGACATCAAGGTTCACATATTTCTGTCTCTGAGCAAGAACACATTTTACAATTACTTGTACACTAACATCTGAATAAAATATATATTTATGTGTCAGCAAAATTCTAATATATTTCCTTTAATTTATTTCTTCTTTTTTGTTTTTTGTTTTAGCTACTGGATAAGTTATGAGCCCAACAGCTTTGACTCTATAGAAGAAGACTGTGTGGAAGTGAGGTTCCATAACAACGAAAACAACTGGAATGATAAACCATGCAATTTACAAAACTTCTGGATCTGTGAAAAGACGACGCCTGTATAACTTTGTGCCCAAACTCAGCAGACGTCTATACAAAAACATCCATACAAAAGACACAGCCTCCACTACGTCCTAGTACGCAGAGATACAGTCTTTCACGACCCTCTGCAGTTTCCTTACAGCAGTTATCCCCCTCCTGCAGTGTCTGCTCCCCGTCGACCTAAATTATATAAATAAAAAATCAACATAAGAAAAGCGATTTATTAGAACTTAATGAAAATAAAAATGACTCCTCTTACAGAACGAAAAAAAAAATATATATATATATATATATATATCTCAAAAAAAAATGTATATATATATATTTATTTAATTTTTTTTTATCACTTAGAAACCTGACTGTAGCGGGAGGATTATGTTAGTTTGAGTAATTTGAACCCTGCAAGCCATATTAATTATCATATTCCTAGAAGCACAGGTCGGGGTGGAGGTGTGGCAGCAATCTACAACTCTTAGTATCTTTCATCCAAATGGGTGAAGTCAAAAAGCAGTTTTATTTGATATATTAACAAATTCTTGTTGTATATCATCCTCCTGTCCCTTTCTGAGTTTTTAACTGAATTCTCCGACTTTCTATCTGATTTAGTTCTTAGTGCAGGTAAAGTGATTATAGTGGGTGACTAATATTCATGTAGATGTTGATGACTGTCTCAACGCTAACTCCTTAGTACAGTTAGTACATCAGATCATCCCTGCAACTGACATGGATAGATCTGCATGTACACCTGCACACTGCATGTACCTATGTGCAGAGATGTAGAGGTAATTTCAATAATCAATTAATCTAAACCTTCTACATGTCTCTCGTCCTGACTAGACTCCTCAAAGATGTTTATACCTTTGATCAGCACATCCATAGCAGATACATCTATCTCTACTAACAGACTATGTACCAGTGGCGGCCCGTCAATAGAGGGCGCTGGGGCGCTGCCGCACCTGTCTCACATAAGAAGATACTGTAGGAATCACATAAAATCATTTTTGAAAAATGTGAAAATGTAAATAAACAATCGATACCTTATACAGACCATGAGTACAGTGTACAATCTTCATTAAAGTGTAACGTGTTTAAAAATATTCTTTCACTCGTTTACAGTGACTGAACAGTTGTGTGACGTATTTCCTGTTCCTTTGAGGCGCAAAAATCTTTACCACAGACTTATGTCATGTCATGTCATGTCATGCCTGGCAATGTGAAAACTGTATCGCTAAGCAGCTTAATGAAAAACCATGTCATGTTTTATTCTGTATATGTGGAATTATTGGCATTTTAGCCTCTATGTAAACCTGTAACACTTCCTTTTTAATCTTACTTCTTTTAAACGCCTTTTATGGACCTACTTTTGTGTCTTTAATAAAGTGAACTACTAATACTACTTAATAAAGGCAACAGGATAGGATATAATGAGATGACATAATGAGTAGGGGGACAAAAACTTAAACATTTTGTCTAAGATCATGGACAGTATTATATTCTGTGGTGCGTTTAAACTTGTGTTGCATGGTCATGATGAAAGTGAACTCTTAGAAAATCCACGCATTTTGAGGTGGTTGGTGGACTTTGTTGAATCTCTGAATGCAGCAGTACCTGCAGACTGTTACTGTGTTTGAGGGGGCATGTAAGGATGGGCAGAATAAGCTCTTTGACTCTAGACAACGCAGGTAGCACACACACATAATACACACTGATTCAACTCTTCTAACTACATTTGTGATTTTTCCGGATGAGGGTTAATATAAAAATATTATTTAATTTCTAAATTTTTTCTCAGAATTCAGAGATAAATATCTCAGAATTCAGAGATATTTATCTGAGAATTTCTCAGAGTTCTGAGAAAAAAGTCAGAACTCAAATAATATTTTCATGGTAGCCCTAATCCTCCTCCTTACTATGCACACTGACAAAATTTTACAATTCTCTGACCAGAGAAATTACTGTTACAGCGGATGATGAAAATGTGATTTCCTAACATAAAAAGAAGTGCTCTATTACACAGTTGTCAGTTGAACCTACTAGGAAGATATTTTACTTGTCATTGTAAGACTACTTTTGATATTATGTTATCTTACAGAGCACAAATAATTGGGCGACGCAGGTTGTCTGTGTTTTGTCAGTGACTCTTCTACATAGGAGCCATTGTTTACAGGTGAGCAGCCACTTGTGTCAGACTAATAAGTTGGAAACTGAGAGATCTGGAACCTTGTGTAGGAGACACAGACTTAGACGTGGGTATACGCTATACTGAGTTTGAGGCTCTCATACAGGGCGTTGTTGCTCTGTATCAGATGATCTTCAACATTTAAGACAAATTTTCTTCATTATAGATACATTTCCACAACACAACATACTCTTGAACATTTTTGTAAAGTCTCTGTGTTTAGTTGAATCAGTATTTGTTTGGCACAGTAATACACAGCAGAGTCTTCTGGTTTTAAGTTGGACAATCCCAGATGCTGAACCATGCTGTTGCTGTCACCTGTATAGATTTCTATTTGTCCTCATACTTCACATTCAAGTTCTTAATTCACTGAACTCAGTGACAGTTGGTAGACACTTATCCAAAGCATCTTATAAGTTATGTGCCAAGCAAGCAAGAAATCTAAGTCAGGAAGAAGACATTCAAAGCAAAGTACCATTAGAACAAATATCTGTTTTGACAGACGTAAGTACCAGATGCAGGAGAAAAAATTTAACATACCAAGGCACAGTAAACACCAATTTTAAATATGCATTGCGTTTTATTAAAAGGAATGAAGACACCCTGAAGTCTTATGCTCTTGTAAGGAAGTTACAAAATAACTGTGTAAATGATTTCTGGAAGGAAGCCAAAAGAATGAGTAAGTCTAAAACACCCTTGCCAGCAAACATTGATGGTACAAGATAAGATTTCTACAGAGCACTTAAAACATGCAAGTAGGAAACTCTTCCCTCTGTTTGCCATCTGTTTTACAGGATTTTTAATTCATGGCACTTCACTTTGCTCATTTTAAAAGATAAAGCTGGCAAAATAAGTAGTAGAGATAATTATCATGTGGAACCGGATGTGTAGTCGGTGGCACAATAATCAACCACTTCATGTATGCAGATGATTTAGTGATCTTCTTTCCATACCGTGAATTTTTCAACAGTTACTGAAGGTCTGCTCGCAGTATGGTTCAGAATTTGACATCACTTGTAATGCCAGGAAGAACAATCTCTTAATTGGAAGAACTAAGGAGTACAGCAAACTTCTATTTTGTGACTTCTTCTCATCGGGTTCTTAAAGAACGTATTGTGGTTAAATACTTGGGCCACTACATATCTACTGATCTGACAGATGATGTGGACATCTACAGACACTGCCACTTACTGTATACACAAGCTAACATTCTGATATGTAGGTTTGGTATGTGTTGTGTACCTGTGAAAACTGCACTTTTTTAAAGGATATTGTACCCCTATGTACACTGCCCATCTATGAAAACGCTACAAACAAAGCAGCATATACAGTTGTATTTGTAGGTTAATTGACTCTAAAAACAGTCATAATCATGTCTTTGACAAACCCAACGCAAAGCTCTCTCATGTTTTATTCTGATATGTGGAACTATTGGCATATTAGCCTCTATGTAAGCCTGTAACACTTCCTCTTTTTTTAACCTTACTTCTTTTAAACCTTTGCTATGGACCTATTTGTGTTTTTGATAAAGTGAACTAACTAACAGTAATATAATTAACTTTATTCATACTTTATTACTACCTTTGTGGAAATTCTTTGTGGACGGGGTGCCCCTTTGAGGCGCCAAGGCTTCAGGGTTCAGTGACACAATCGTTGAAAGGAATGGATCCACTCCCTTCAAAGAGCTGTAAATACTATCTCTAGAGCACTCTGATACTTAATAGTTTGCATTTGATTGTTGTCTTGTGTTGTTATGTAAGTTGTGTAGTCTCAAATCTAATTTAGCATCTTTGTAGTTCGTGGACAACTTCTGTCACTGTGAACTCCCCTTCCCATGCAAATGTTACTTCTTAAAGAATTGTGTGGTTTTATCAGGTGATTCACCAAGATAAAAATATAAAAGAGGAAATTCGATTTTCTTGATACAGTATATCTTCTTCACTGAATGCCAGTTGATAAAGTACTTTGAGAAAGCGTTTGGGTGACACTGACTGCAGCAATGACTGGTGAGACAAATGATCACTAACAGGCATTATTTCTTTATTTCTTGATACACATGGTCCAGCACCAGAGGGAAATGAATGTGAAAAATGAGAAGGCTAACCCTTTTTATGCATTTCTATACATTCATACATTTTTTATACTAACCCAGCAAATTCTAATTATCACTGGTAAGAGGACTAATAAGTAGAAATACTTCCTGTGTCATTACAATTTGATGCAAATTTTTTTTTTAATTGATGTAAATGTTGTGATTTCTTTGATTTAATCACGTCTAAATTTTACTGTGTACTGCGTGTGTCTGTGTCCCTCAGGGACAAATCTCTACAGACTGGTTGCTATAAGTTTTGGACTTCTATCTATCGTACAGGCTGCTCTCAATGTTCTCCTGCGTCGTTCTCTCTGTGAGCATGATATGAACATGATTTATTTATATTGTTAACTTTTGTTGTAAACTGTAGATGTACTGCATATTTGTATACAAGGCAAAATGTCTTGTGTAGATGAACTGGTGACATTGTTCTTCAATAATATACAGCAATCAACGATAAATCTACTTGAGTCTAGGGTTGTTTTAATCATTTCAGATGTTTTTCATAGTAAGATCCTTCTGTGGAAATGTGGAAAAACACAGAAAATAATCTGCATTTAACGTATTTCCCCCTTTTCAGATAAAAAGACTCTTAATATGGAGGCTAGTTTTAAAAACCTCTCTGAGGAGCGAGATGAGCTGAAGAGGAAGCTTACTGAGTTTGATACAGTGGCTTGCAAAAGTATCCGGCCCCCTTGAACTTTTCCACATTTTGTCACATTACAGCCACAAACATGGATCAATTCTATTGAAATTCCACGTGAAAGACCAATACAAAGTGGTGTACACGTGAGAAGTGGAACGAAAATCATACA
>JAUYWH010000269.1:0-11245 GCA_034779795.1 Ctenopoma multispine
ATGGTGGCCATTTAGAAGTCGGCCATCTTGGATACAACTTTAGTTTTTTCAATAGGAAGAGGGCCATGTGACACATCAAACTTATTGGTAATGTCACAAAAAAACAATGGTGTGCTTGGTTTTAACGTAACTTTATTCTTTCATGAGTTATTTACAAGTTACAAGTACCCGATGGGCAGCACATTGAACACATTTTATATGTGGTCAGAAACTTGTAAATAACTCATGAAAAAATAAAGTTACGTTATAACCAAGGACACCATTGTTTTTCTGTGGCCCACCCTGTATAATACTAAGTACTACAGTAGTACTATAGACATTTGCAACAAGTGAAGGAGTCAAAATGGTGTTACAATATACAATTATCAGCAAGTGAGAGAGTCATAAATACTGTGATATTACTATACACAGTTTAGCAGCACGTGAAAGGTGCATATACAATGAATTATATTAAAAATGTGGTCTGTAAACATGCCATTTGAGAATAAGGTGGAGTCAGTAGTGTCATAGAAACCAGCTCTAAGCATGACTGGTGCTTCTGTTTGCTTCAGTGCTCCTTGATGTGCTGTTTACTGTTTTTAACCCAGTATTAGGAAGATTCCCCAGAAGACAAAGTCTTTAGCAGCATAACTACAAGATGCTTCAGTGTCAGCTGAATCAGCCCTAACTTTAGGCTTTATAAAAATGTATTTTGAGGTCTTTAAAGTATGATGGAGTTTGATCATTTAGTGCTTTATATGTGAGGAGATGGATTTTAAATGATTTTCTTTATTTTACAGGGAGCCAATGGAGAGAAGCTGATGTAGGAGAAAATTATCTTTCTTGCTAATTCTAGTCAAAATTCTGGCTGCAGCATTTTGGATTAACTGGAAGTCAGTGGATATTTTTTCTATATATGCTACAACAGCCCTCCCTGTATAGTGCATGTGTTGGACTGGCCTTCCTGCAGTCCCTACTGTCTCCTATTGAAAATGTGTAGTATCATGGAGTGGAGAATTCGACAAAAGCAACCACAGACTGTTGTCCTGCTGAAGTCTTGTATCCAACAAGAATGATCAAAGAGTCCACTTGCTAAACTGCAAAAATTAGTACTCCCAAAAAAGATGTAACATAGTAAATATGCTTTCATACTTTTCTAAATGTGTTGCAGGCAACAAACTCTAAGTGTGTTTATATTTACAAAATACAATCACGTTGTTGAAATTAGTGAAAATATAAAAAAAAAAACATTTTACTAAACTATAAACTTTTTTTACTTTTCTGTCAGACAAATATAGGTTTAGTGGAATTAAAAAATCACAGAATTTAGTTTTACTGATTTTAGTTTTATTGATGACCTACGTTGGTCATTAGATAAAATTATTTTTCAGTCTTTTATTGATGATACATTATAAGCCAACGTAAGCCTTCAAAGATTATTTAGTTTTGTTGAAAATCTAATTCTTTTGGTGGCAGTGTGAACATTAATAACCCCCTGGCTTTGTTCAAAATCCCTATCCACTCAGCCTGTTTGTAGCCATTGGTGCTGGATATTCCTCCTCAGTCTGAGATATGTAAATAATTAACAACACTGCTGATTATTATGCATTGCTATTTTTGTGCGAAGAATGAAAAAAATACATACAACTCCCACTCAGCACGTTCATGTCAATCAAAAATGGCCACCTCTTGATCTTTAAAATTGGCATTAGTCCTGGTAATGAGAACCAAAATTGTATTCAAATTCAGAAATGTAACCCTTTAAACGCCTGTTAGATCACATAATGCTCATGATGAACAAAAGAAGAAAAGTGTATATTAATAATTAAAATAATCAAAAAACCTACTCTTGACTCAGGTATTTTAGCCAATTATAGACCAATATCCAATTTGCCCTTTCTCTCTAAAATCCTTGAAAAAACTGTTGCAAAGCAGCTCTGTGATCACCTTCGCAGGAACAACCTGTATGAAGATTTCCAGTCAGGATTTAGAGTAAATCATAGTACAGAAACAGCACTGGTCAAAGTCACCAATGATCTTCTTTTAGGCTCAGACAATGGACTTCTCTCAGTTCTTATTCTTATTCAATTCTTAAGTCTTATTAGATCTTAGTGCTGCATTCAACACTATAGATATTAACATTTTACTACACAGACTGGAACATGTTACTGGGATTAAAGGTAAAGCACTAAGATGGTTTAAATCTTATCAGATAGATCCCAATTTGTTTATATTAATGATAAGTCCTCCTTATCTAATCATATTACTTCCCTAGATGAAATAGCTATGGTCTCAAGTAGTACGGTGAGGAATCTCTGAGTCATCTTTGACCAGGATATTTCCTTTAACCTTTAGAGCATAATGCACCTTTTATAGGTATGGACATGTACATGTGTATGTATATTTAATGTATATGGATGTATGTGTATTTGCACATGTGTGTGTATATGTACATACCTATACTTATACTTATATAGACATCTACTGCTTGGATACTTAATGGTAGTTGCAGTAGTATAGTAGTTGATATTTATTATTTTCACATTTTCCACAACCCCTATCCATAATACATACTTGTCCTATCGTATTTTTTGTATATTCTATTTTATTTTATTTTAATTCTAATTTTTTGTACTCTTGTTTTTATATTCTTGTTATACTCCTTTTCTGTGCTTTATGTCCTGAGCTGTGGTAACAAAAAAATGTCCCCGCTGTGGGATCAATAAAGTTCCGTGATGCTGAGAAACTAGTTCATGCATTTTTTACTTCTAGACTGGACTACTGTAATTCGTTACTGATAGGATGTCCCAATAACTCACTGAAAAGCCTCCAGTTAATCCAGAATGCTGCAGCCAGAGTTCTGACTGGAATTAACAAGAGAGATCATATTTCTCCTACATTAGCTTCTCTCCAGTGGCTCCCTGTAAAATCTAGAAAATAGTTTAAAATCCTTCTCCTAACATACAAAGCACTTAATGATCAGGCCCCATCATATATCAAAAACCTCATAGATCCATACTGCCCCAGCAGAGCACTTTGCTCTCAGAGTGCTGGTCTACTTGTGGTTAAGAATCCCCAGCTCGGAGCTGTATGATATCCAGTGTGCAGCTGCTGGCCCTACCAACCTGCCTAGTGTTTCATCTGCTGCTTCTTGTTATTGTCTTTGATTTGCCTGTTGTTCTTTTCTCTCTTCTCTTTCCACTAACCCCAACGGGTCGAGGCAGAAGCCACCCACCATGACCCTGGTTCTGATGTTAAAGGGAGTTTTTCCTCTCCACTGTCGTCTCAGTGTTTGCTCAGTGAGACAGTTGGGTTTTCTATACTATTTTGTATTTACCTACTTTCTGCAAGGTCTTAAACCTTACAATGTAAAGTGCCTTGAGATGACTTCTGTTGTGAATTGGCGCTATATAAATAAAGTTGAATTAATTTGAATATTTGTCAGTTTTAATGATTTTTATGCATAATAACTTTTTTGAGCATTAACAGAAAAACATCCACTAAGCATTTTCATATCTGGCAGAAAACATTTACAATTTACAAGTGTTAAATTTATAATCAAAGCAATTTTACTGAATTGTATGATTTGATACTGTAAATAACTAGTTTTCATGAGTTTCAAATGGCCACTATAGAGCCAAGAGGTGTAATTTGAAGTATACAGTATATTATTGATATCCTTAAGGAGTTGAAGTTGAAAATTAAATCATCAGACACAAATCCAGATCCTTTGAAAACGGTCAAAAAAAGAAAATGAAGCGGACACAAATCCCCAGCATAGAGCCTAGAGGGTTAGAAGATACTGTAGGTCTTATGTCAAAAATGGTTATAGGTCAAAATTGCTTCAAACTTCTCTGTTGAAATGACTTGTTGCTTCTTGAATAAGAAGATGTGGCAAAAGAATGCATGTGTGAAATGTGTGTGCAAGTCATGTAGTGCAAACAGTACAGTCACATCAAGTTAAGTGATCAGTTGTTCAGTTTTAAATCTAGGTATAAGGCAAAGTGGACGTTCAAGATGACACAAAGTGATAATACAGAGACATTTTTATACATTTCTGTACTGAATGAGTAAAGTCAAATCAAAAAAGCGTTACAGGATTATTTATCTTTGTGCAGTAGCTAAATGACTGTGACCGTGGGAAGGTGAACATTATGCAGCATAAATAAGATGTCTTCCTAAAAAATGCTTCCAACTTCTCTTTTGAAATGACTTGCTCCTTCTTGTGGTAGATGTGACCAAACATTAGAAAAATTGTATTTTTAAAACCATTGTTATATTCCTGTGTGTTACTATATCATAATATGTGGTAAGTTCTATAAAGTTATAAATTTAACTTAATAATTCACATCACAGCACAGTTACAAATATATTAAAGTCAGAGGTCAGAAGATACTGCTGCAGCAATAATTTGTGCCAATTCATTTTAAAGAAGTTTATTTGGTGTCGTTTAGCCTCTTGTGTAATTCTGTGGCTTGTTCTGAAATGGTATTTAGAAAGTAAATACACAGCAGTCTCTAATGCATTCGATCATTTTGCATCTTCTCTGAGATTAATGAGGATTGATATTTCACTTATTACTAAGTACACATACAGTTAAAATAGTTGTTCAAACACAACATATCTATTTCAGGAGGTGTTGACTGTTTCAGGATAACATACTCTTACATACTTATTCTTGTATATAGCGCCAAATCACAAGTCACCTCGACTGCAGATAGATGCAGGTATTCTTTTCTTTGAGAACCAGCCGAGTCTAATTTTGTAGCTGCAAAAGAATGAGCGGAACCCAGATAAAGCTGGGGAGGATGTTTTTCTTGAGGTATAAGGGAGGACCAGGAAAAAAAATAGGACCAGTAAATGCAACTGGTATTATACAGCTTCGAGGCCGGGCATATCTGCAGAAAGGTACAGTAAGAGAGAGACAGAGATGACGAAGCACAACTACAGAGATACGACACAAAGTGAATGACAGAGAGGCAGAGAGGAGAGGAGCTCTGTGTATCAAGGAAGGTCCTCCAGCAGACTAAGTCTAGAGCAGCATAACTGAGAGAAGGTTCAGAGTCACCTTAGCCAACTCTCATGCCTCATGCCCACATGTACATTATGACACATAATCTTTTTGGTTGTAATGTTTGTAATAACTGGGATTATTGTACTCATAATGTATTTGTAATAATAATTTTGTAAATAATTAACCAAACGCTTTCTTTTAGTAACAGGACAGCACACTCCAGCTCAGCGAGGTCCTGACAGATATATTTTAAAATCTCACTGTCCCATGCCTCTGTGTCTCAAGGCATCTACAATCGTACCATGTGCCAAGACCCAGTCACCATCTTGCCTCAATGACTACCGGCCTATTGCTGTCACACCAGTAGTTATGAAGGGCTTTGAAAGGCTGGTCATGACATAAATAAAAGACTCCATCACATTTGACCATCATTAGTATGCCTCTAGGCGTAATCGCACCAGGCATCATCACACCTGGAGAATAAGGAAAACTCCCACTGTTACCACTGATGCTATTTACTCATTTCTTGTATATATTATTTATTTCTCTTTAATTCTCTAAAAACAAAAATATTAGTAGAGTGGATTCAAGGATTAAAAGATCCTTGAATACAGGAGGAGGAGTATTTAGAAGTGTGCTTAAGCTTTGATAATAGCCTTTCCGCTCCTCTTATTATTTTATTATTGTGATTCAACATTCTATCATACTGTACTATCAATCAAATCAAAATCAAATAGCCTTTTATTGTCAGTTCACTATATGTTCAGAAGATACAGGTAAATCGAAATGCTGTTCCTCTCTCATCTTCGTAGAAAGACGAAGATCTGCTAGAAAGATCTTTTATAAAAAGTATAAACATAAAAGATATAAGATAAATAACAACTAATTAAGTAACAGAGCTTAAAAAGTAAACCTATGTACAATGTACAATAGTCAGTAGTGCAAAAAAACAACAAAAAGAAACAATAACAGTGATGAAAAGTGAGGAGGCGCATTTAGAGCAGCTTTTGAGATGTACAAAAAGACAGTTAGCAGCAGATGTAATATTGAGTCTTTATATGGTAGCAGCTGTAGGGTAGGGTACTTGGTCTAGATCAGCATCCTGACAGCTTGGTGGAAGAAGCTGTGGGACAGTCCTGTGGAGCGGGCCCGAAGGCTCCAGTACCTTTTCCCTGAGGGGAGGAGGCTGAAGAGAGAGAGTAAGGGGTAGAATGAGTCATCAGTACTGCTGATTGTGTGAAAAATGTCCTTGAGGGAGGGCAGTGGGGCACCTATGATTTTGCACATTTGACATATATCACATATTTATATCAATATAGCTCACATTTCTGTATTTCTAGTTCCTCATTTTGAGAAAGATTATGAGATAAGGAGCTGTATTTATTATCTGCTTCTTGTCTTTCTCAGCCACTCCATACAGAAGGACTGCAGCCACAGGCCAATGCAGAGAGGTAAAATAATTCTGCAACAGATTTGCAGCAAACATCTGCTGTCTATTTATTCATTTCTTTATTTTTGCCACTATGTAAAATTTTACATTTTTTTTCGAAGGGTAAAATCTGCATCTACCATGAAGCTACTGATTGTGTTTGTGCTTGGTTGTGCCATGATGGTTTTGGCTAGAGCTTCGGGTAAGTAGTCCGGAAAAAAAGACAAAAAGGAATTGTTTGCATTTGTCTGTGTGACAAGAAATGAAAGACAATTACTGCTCAATCATATTGTCATTCAGCTCTTACATAAGCATTAGTTGAAAATATTGAGAATCAAGATTCAAAATTCAAAAAACTTTATCAAGCAGAGGGAAATTGTTTTGCCTTGTTACAGCCGCTCAGTTCAAAAAATTGGTCAGTCAGTGGATATTATAATATTATAAAAAATATTTTGACAAAATACTCCCAGGTTTCACAAGTATAAAACAACTGGATACAGTATAAGAAATAATGTGCACATTTTAATACTGTTAAGGAAGTGTGATTTAATTGTTTTTTTCCCACTGCATATTGACTGGAAAAGTAAAAAATCATTATTAATTTGCCCTCAGTAATGCGTCAGCTGGTCAGGAGGCCACCCTCTTGTTCTCAAGGTTGGTCTCGGATCAAGGGTCGCTGTTTCCACTACGTTCCAAGTCTCACGACTTGGGCTAACGCTGAAGTAATTATTCTTTCTTTACATGTACTTGATTTATTGGCATCATCGTTTTACTCTGCTGTTGTTCTACACTTGTTAACGTCATTCGGTTTCTGTCTTTCTCTGATGTAGAAAAGCTGTCAGTCCATGGGTGCAAACCTCGCATCGGTTCACAATGTCCAGGAGTACCATGGGATTCAGAGGCTGATAGCGACCTCCAGTCATGAATACAAAGAATCATGGATTGGAGGCTATGATGCACAACAGGTCCTTTAACATTTGTCATGTATTTAAAGAGACTAGTTGGGTAAAACACACAGTGACTGAGCATCTCCATATTTTTCCTCCTGTGGTGCCACAGGCTGTAGAAACATTTGCTTTACAATTTCAGGTAGTTTCATTTGTTTATTATTTGTCAATTTTGAAACACATTCATACAGGTTGGAATCATATCTGGAATATGACAGGCAATAAGAGAACATCACCAACACAGATGACGATGTTAACATAACTTTATTGGTAAAAGATGTAACATAATCAACTTCTCTCTTCTTGGTTGCTCATTTGTGTACAGTGAAAAATATATAGTATGGCTAGTATTACAAGTGTGATGCTACTGAAATAGACATAGAAAACCTTTTGAGTGAAAGATTTACTGGGCTAGGCAGGTTATTTGTGAAAGAAATACAAAAACACTTGCCTAAACACACAAAGTACAGATAGTCTAGAAATGTGACTGTGTACTTTGCATGGAGGACAGTTTATGGACTGACTATAACTACATTTGACTGTCAACATGGTTGACAGAGCAGAGACAAGGTTTAGTTTTTCTGTAACTTCTATAACAGCCCTATTCAATAGGCGGCCCAAGGGCCAGAACCAGCCCATCAGTCATTTTGGACCAGCCCACTGACTACATACCTCTTAATAAATAATTTGTTAAATAGCAGCGACTTAACTGTAAGCGCAACAGTTTATAACATTTCGCGACATTTTACGGCATGTCGCACAGTTGTTTACGCTCCTGATGGAAAGTTTATGACAGTTTACAACAGCGGTTTCATGGGAACATGTTACATTCAAAAGAGAGAGATGTAAGGTTGACAGCAAAAATAGAAAATAATTTAATTAAAATTAAAATTTTGAAAATGCAGTGGCGCTTTGTATTAATGGTACAATACAAGAAACACAGGGAAATGTGCAGCCCACTGGCAAAAGCCTTATAGCCCAATGAAAAATCTAATTGAATACCCCTGTTCTATTACATATGTTCAGCTCAAGTTTTAGAACATTTTTGTTATTACATATTAGAACAACCATCAAATAAACTGGTGAGATGGTGTTGCACGGAAACATATATTATAGTCTGTTTAATAATTTTTTAAAAATAAAATCTATATGATTCTGTTACCTAGGAACAAATTTGGCTCTGGAGTGATGGTAGGCCTTTCCAATATACAAACTGGTGTAGAGGCGAGCCCAGTAATGGAGGCAAACAGAACTGCATGCAAATGAATTATGGAGGTAAATCAAAAGTCATTATTTCTATTTATTTTAAGTGTACGTGGATTAAGTGTTAAAGGGGTAAAGCAAAATTATTCCAGGACAAGAACTAAATCCCTACAGGTCTACAAAAACCCAAGCCACTGAGGCTGCATAAATTGGTGTCGGTCCAAATCTGGGATTAAAAAATACACATATATAAAAAAAAAAATATATATATATATATATATGTGTGTATTGTGTAGTTTTGACTGACTTGTTTGTGTTTTTCCTGTTTACAGCTGGGAAGTGCTGGGATAATATGGCATGCAGTGCTTACCTTCCATTTGTCTGTGCAAAGAAGGTGTGATTGCAAATTTCCCACTTGTGGGACTAAGTTTGCAAACGTATCTCTCTTCATATCATCTCATTTATAACTTGAAGACAACTTTGTCTCTTTTCTATTGCTGTAATGCTAATTAAGGAATGAAGCAACATGGCAAAAACAAGGACTCTCTTTCGTTTTTGTCTTTAGTAAGAGTAAACTGAAAGTTTTGGAAGAGGAAAGATTTTTGTATTTTAGCAACTTTATTCTGCTTAATGAACTAAACTGTTTTTCTTCTAAAATCAATTTCTTGACTTGTATATTAAAGGCTCCCAAGCATGTAAACAGGTGTGTGTGTGGATAGTTTCTACAGAACATGTACACATATACAGTTATGAACCAAAGTTAGTGCCTCCTCTTTTAATTTTTTGTTTAACTGTGTAAAAAAATCATCACTGTGCCATTATTTATTTGATGAAACCATCATCAAATAGATATTAAGCCCCCCCATCACGTGCCCCAAAGTTGGAAACCTATGGGAAACACTGAGTAAGGAAGTACTTAGTAATGCTTATATGCTTTTTTCTTTTTGGCTTCATTTTTGTTAAATATATACAGTGAAATATGTTGTTGTTCATCTGAGGTTGACCCACTATACTTAGTATTGCCTCCTCTAATTCTGTATTTTTTATTATGTTTTTAAACAAAAAATACAGAATTATAAGAGGTGATACTAACTAAATATCATTCAAATGTCATTCTCTGTGTTGGGCATCCAAATATGGAAGCTCTTCTATCACAAATTACAGTAACAAGTAATTAAAATCTTTCTCTTATTTAAGGGACTTTAGTTTGTGATTATGTTTCTTGTGTGTCCTCAAACTGGTGAAGTGTGCACAATTACTGTTACCTCTCTATCCAGGCCATCTGACAGTCTTGCCTGGGCCTGGGACAAGATAATCCCCCCCCACACACACACACACCCTCCCCAATCTTATACAAGACTTAACCACATTAAACTAGAGCAAGGCTCTATCCCTCTATTCCAGCCTCATCATCATCACCTAGTTTGAAATATTTTCTCAAAGAATCCCTCAAACCTTTACTTTACTTTTCTCTTCTTCTCTAGAGCAACAGTAAAAGTCCTGTTTTGTTTTAGTTTTTTTAACCAGTGGAAGCTTCATTTGGAGTTAGAATATTTGAGGCAGGCGTTATCTTAAACCTCATATACAACAGCCTCCTGCTGTACAGTCATAGCACCACCTGATGGAACTATACTAAAAATACTACAATAACAGCTGACCCAGTATTACAGTATTACATGCAGTACAGGTAACTGTCCACCTGATGGTGCTCTGTGGTGGAATTTCCAACAAATCGGATTCAAACAGAGAGTTATCTTTCTTTAATTACAGTTACAGGTGGGCATATTCCCACAGAGAGAGGTGCTAAAAGGTATCTCAGACACTGATTTTTGTTAATTTATGATTTTATTTTCTGGAACATTCTGTGCCAGGGATGGGCATGCATGTGATTGCAATTATGTGGACACAGAAGCAAAAAAAAGTCTGAGTAGAAAAAGGAACTTAGATATAAAAGAGACAAGTTCCACCTGCAACTCTCCTACAGTCTCATCTGTCTGCTGCGGAGGGGGAAAATGAATTCTTCAATTTGCAACATAACACAGTAACAGTCACAGTATTTTCCTTTACAGGCCAGCTTCATGTCAAGTTAGAAATAGAAGCAGAAAAAACACTTAATGTAAAGTGGAGGAATCAATAAGTTAGTGTTGTCTTCAGTGAGACTGTGAAATGTGGGATTTGTTGAGATAGTGCACATTTGTACATGTGGAGTCCAGAATAGTGGACTGGTATTTGTAGTACTGTCATAAAGTAAACAAAACTGTTTGTACATACTGTAAGTATTTTTTCAGCAACATGTTTTTTTTCTTCTTCTTTCTTTCTTTTATTATGAACATATTTCTTTGGCAATAATCTATACTTTTGGTGGCAAGTACAAAAAATCTTATGATCACTAACTCTGTAAAAACCCCAATATCTTTCTATATAAACACGCCTCACACATTGTTTGACAGTGTTTCAAAACTGTTGATCAATGTGTGAAACACTCATTACACAAATACAGCGGGGGAAATAAGTATTTGACACATCAGCATTTTTATCAGTAAGGGGATTTCTAAGTGGGCTACTGATGCAAAATTTCCACCAGATGTTGCCATCATGCCAAATATTGAATTCATACAAAAAAATCAGAACATTTAAGTATACAAGTTGAGTTATAATAAATAAAGTGAAATG
>JAUYWH010000270.1:0-11243 GCA_034779795.1 Ctenopoma multispine
CTCAGAGACCTGATGTTTATCTCCAGCAGTCACCAGGTGAGAGGCAGGGCTACACCTGGACAGGTCTCCAGTCCAGGTGTAGCATAGACAACATAGACATCCATGTGTCTATAGACATAGACACATGGAGACAAACAACCATTCACACACCACTCACAATAGTCAAAAAAGGGTAAGATATTCATTAAGTGGATAGTTTTTAGTTTATGTGCAGCATGTTCGCTAATGTTAACAAGTTAGCCTTATACCAGGTAGCCTGTTTGGCTAAGTTAAAACTACATAAATAACCACATACTTTGAGATAAAAAAAAAAAACAAACAGTCACGCACTATGATACTTACCACTTACAACGGTCTTGTTTCCTTTTCTCTTTTTCTTCCTTTTTTTCTTTCTTTTTTCGCTTCTAGAAGGATAGTTTCTTGTTTCTTTTCATTTCAGAGCAGATTCTGTCCGTGCGCATGTTTGTCTTCTTAAGATCCTGTCAGCGGCACCTTCTGAGAACGGGAGGGGGCCCATAAAGGGGGGTTGTGATGTGTCCAACAGTGCTGTCAATGAGAACACATTAATATGTCTCTGTTTGTTTACTTTTGTCTTCATTCAGGGTCATTAAGAAGGTTTCTTGCCCCATCAATTAAATCTGTTACTGCACCCTTCTCAAATACCGATAATGGAAACTGTGAGTAAATATTCATCACACTATCTTCTCTGCCTTTAGCTCAGTCAGCATCCACATCCAATATTTTTGTTTTAATTTCCTATGTTGAAATTTTGCTTTTTTGTTGGATCTTTTTGTTTGAAATAAAGATTTTATAAAGTAAAATTATTTGTTCCTTGCTGTTTTTTATCTGCCTTCACAATTATAATTTTAATATATGATTAGTCAGTGTTGGATGTTTGAGGGCCCCCTTGGAATTTTTTGCCTGGGGCCCCGAGAGACCCTTGCAGCGCCACTGATGGCAAGATAAGGCTGTACCATGGAAGAATCCCTCAGCAAGATACATCCGAATTGGTATCAATCCGGAAGTATCCTAGGTTGGTGGAATTTGATGTATACGCTCAGTATACCCGAAAAGTGGTGTATACACGAGTGGTGTATTCCTAGTCCAGATACAACTCTTTTCATGCAGTGAAACATGGGTTTATTATGTGTAAACAGACAATGGAAAACGTGATGCTAATTCATCCTTGTTACTGTAGAGAGAAGGAAAATGATTTGTAACCTAATAATTTAGTTTAAATATAGTATAGTATTAAATATAGACGACGGAAACAACTACAGAGATGATGAGAACAGAGATGATGAGAACAGCAGTACAACAGGTCGAGTCCTTGACGTCATAATCTGAAATGATAAAACAACATCACAGTTACTTGTAAAACTAAAACAGTAAAGATGAAATAATTAAACATCTCATAATTAAATAAACCAGTTATTAATAAAATGTAATCATGTTTACGTTTAACATGTATGTGTGTCTCTCTGGTCTGGTTGATGTTCCTCTGTTGGACTCTACAGGTGATGTTGTTGCTGTGTCTCTTCTCCACAGTCACTCTGCTGCTGACAGTATAGAGATCATCAGGACCTCTGACTGTCTCTGTAGGTCCAGCAGAGAGCAGGTTTCCCTCAGAGTCCAGCCACAACACCTCAGGCTCTGGATACCAGCCTTTAGACTCACACTGTAAAACCAGCTCTTCACTGTCATCTGAAATAACATCTATGAAGGGTGTAGAGACAGAACCTGATGGAGGAGAAGACACATTACAGTGAGTCTGACTATGGTACAGTTTATATTAATCATTCTCCAGCCTCACTGAGCTCCCTTAAGTCATGCATTTTATTTAAAACTTAAATAACTACCTGTGCTGTGGACAATGTTCTCTGCTGGTTAATGTTTTGCGTATGCCCACTTACCTACAACCAGCTCAACAAATGATGCGTGACCATGTGAAGGGACGAGACATCGATATGTTCCCCCGTCAGAGATTATCACTCTGGAGATTTTCAGTGAAGCGTCTCCATGTTTCAGTTTGTTGATGAACAATGATGTTCTTCCAGTGTATGACGGCTGTTTGAAATCCACGTTCTCCTCACTGTTTCTCCACACATGGATGAATCCTGGGTTCAGGTCTGGTCTCCCCCACTCCACCACCAAGTCAGAAGCATCAGTGAGAGTTTCCAGGTAACATGGTAAAACAGCTGTTTCACCAAATATTGCCACCACTAGCTGAAATGAACCATCGTGGGTCTGACCTGTGAAAAAACAAATCAGAATTTTTATTCAGTACTGATTCAGCAACTGATGGCAAATCTCTATTGTCCAAGCAAAGATCTTTTAGGGAAATAAATTATAATGCTGTTCTGTGAAACCAGATCTAACTTGTGTATTTGTGATGCGTGTCTTCACGTGTTTTCATTTTCTGTTTTGCAAGGGTATAACACTTCACCTCTGTGCTCAGTTAAAACTAGAAGAACTTGTCTAGTCTAAAAAATATGTCTATGCTGTCATCCACAGCACAATAAATGATGGACTTGTTCGCAGGGCCGGAGTGGGACTCCTTTTCAGCCCTGGAGTTTCAAGACTTAGACTGGCCCACTTTAATTCACGACTGACTATATTAAAATAATGTCATTTCCAATTCAGTGCAAATACAGGTAGAAAATACTCATGAGGCACTCAGAAGGATTAGAAATATAAAAAGCCTTAATTTAAACTTGGCTATCCATTAAAAGTGTGCCAACATGTTTCGGCCTGAGTAGCGTTCTTCAAGGCAAGTTATAAAATGATAGTCTGCAAGCAGCATGATATCTGACTGCATGTAGTCACATGACCAGGAATATCACATGTTCACCTGCACAGGTGTGTCACATCACAAGGGGAACAATTAAGACACAGAACATTACTTTGCAAACATATCATGTCATGACAATGTGTAGAAAAAAAAAACACTTTATAATAACATTTTATATATTTCTACATCTGAGTAAAATATAGTCAATTGCAAAGATTCTGTTACAAGAAAGGAGAACAGTCTAGTTCTAGATTAAGACCAGGATATTGAGTAGCTTTTAGAGTGTAAATCCAAAAGGATCCTCTTTGTAGAAGTATTTTTAGTCTATCACCCCCTCTCAATGAGTTTTGAATATGTTCTATACCAAAAATTTAGTATTTAGTAGTGAGTATCACAACTTGCATGATTTGCCTCTTTGTAATGTACAGCCATTAGATATTGTGGGTTGTTAGTTCTTATAACATATTTGTGCTCTGCTAGTCTTTCCTTGAGTTTACGCTTTGTTCTTCCAATATAGAAACAGCCGCAAGAACATTCAAGTCTGTCTACTACAAATTCAATTCAATTCAACTTTATTTATATAGCGCCAATTCACAACATAAGTCATCTCAGGGCACTTTACAGTGTGAGGTTTAAGAACTTACACATTATATAAATATATACAGAATAATGCAGAAAACCCAACAGTCCCACTTGAGCAAGCACGTAAGGAAACAGTGGAGAGGAAAAACTCCCTTTAACGGAAGAAACCTCCTGCAGAACCAGGCTCATGGTGGGCGGCCATCTGGCTCCACCGGTTGGGGTGAGTGGACAGAGGAGAGAGAAAAGAACAACAGGCAACAGAGATCAATACAACAACGAGGAGTATGAACAATGAAGTATTACAATTGATAAATTAATGTACACTATATTGGCGGTTTGATGTTACACCTGTAAAGAAGTTAGTTTTGACCAAATTATTACAGTAATTACAGTTTCCAGGTTTTATTCTGTACTAGAGGCACGTAGCTCTTCACAAGGCTATCTCCCAGAGTAGGGGCTTTTCTAAAACTTATAGTTGGTGCCTCTGGTAATGCTTCTCTTAGACAAGCATCGCTTTTTATTATGTCCCAATTCCTCTTAATAATTTGCTTGATCGTATTAGCTTGACTACTATACTGTGTAACAAAATGTGCTTGATTAGACTCTTGTGATTGTTTTTGAACCAACAGTTGTTCTCTGGTGAAAATACAGTAGCCTAAGTGTTGCTTCACAGTGAAGATTTATTTGAACAGTTAACACAATGTAATGTTTAACAGTATCATAACCTATTTTCTGTAAGAATTAGAATGAAAAATGAACGGTGGTTTGCAGACATCGTTGTTTTGCTCCTAACTACTTTAACGTTAACTTACTGGACGTTTCATCGTCTTCATCTGTTGTTGTTCCGCAGCTGGTTTTAATGAAAAATGTTCTCAGCTTAGTACATTTGGCCGCGTCAGTTTCTACAGCTTTCTTTTTTTTTATTCTGGCCTTTTCAGCGCCACCTTTGCGCTTTTAATATCCATTTTCATCTTTCACGTGTCTCTTAACAACTGATTTTGCTGTTGACCAAGGTGTCGAATGATAATTACATCATCATTAACCTGCAGGGCGTGTTGCCAACTTAGCGACTTATTTTCAAAAAAGTGACTCACTTTTGAGTCACTTTTTCTAGCTCCAAGCCCGGATAAAAGACGAGAGTTTGAATTGTGACATTTAAAAAAAGAAACGAAGAAATGTAATTTGTGGTTGTAAACACCTTTAGGGTGATTTCTATTCACTATTCCTCGCTCCCTTCCTCTCATTATTTTCTCACAGTGTCCATTACAATTACGAACACATTGTAGATTGTGCAAATTAGGTTATGACGCCATTTAGCGACTTTTAGGGCCGCCAATAGCGATTTTACTCCTTACTGAGGAGTTGGCAACACTGCCTGCGGGGCTGCGAGAAAATAAATAAAAGAGTGGAGCTATGGTAAAATAATGAATAAAAAGAGTGAGGCTATGGTAAAATAATGAATAAAAAGAGTGAGGCTATGGTAAAAAATAAACAAGTAAAAAGTGAGACTGCTGTGAGTACAGGCACCAAGGGACACCGGCCCCCGAGGCCAAAAAACAGACCGGCACACCGGGAGAATCACCGGGAGCCAATCCGGGAGTGATCTGGATAACAAGGCTCTGACGCACCTCAAGTTTAGCATCTAGAGGTGATGCAACATGAAAAGTCTCATGTCATTGCACAATGCTGCAGCTTTCTTTGGTTTTTGATTAGATCTATTTTTTTAAGGCACAGCTGTCCTTGATAACAATAACAGTGTTACTGCCAAGTGCCGGGGATCTTGTTTTGTTTTGTTTGCATCACTAGCACATAAATACACAGATACTTGCAAGATCATTAAATGACAAAGAAGCCAGCGAGTGATTTGAAACGGCAGAAGGTTAGATTAACAGCATTTGTAGACATGGTTGTTTAAGAATGCACACAAACGTGTAAGAATCTATTTTAAAATATTTTATTTATGAAATATATAAAACCAGTGACTGGTTGATATTTAGATTCAAAGATCCATATACAATGGTCAAAATATGCTATAAAAACACAGACAAGATAAAATAAAAAAAAATTCTTCACATTTTCAGTGTCACACTGTAGTGCTGAGTAAAAATAACCCATGAGCAAGTGTAAGTACAAATTCATGAGTATTGAGAGTCAATATTATTTTGACTTTCTGAACAACAATGTGCATGAGGCTAATATGAGGTTATTGTTATCTGGCATTACAATGATCACAACGATTGGATAATGTTACTCATTTTTAGGCATAAGTCACTATAGTATATATTTATTAGTAAAGTCCTATGACAATATCAGCATCTCATGGGGTTAGCGTTATGCTGGCGTCAGCTTGAGTGTGCAGATCACTGATCTGTGTTATCTCAGCCTGTTGCTTCCTCGTTTCTGTGAGAACATAAAATGAGAAGATGAAATGAAAAAATTAAATCTCCCAAAAAACTGTTTTTTACACACATCACTAGTTTTGACTCTGGGTCTACTCAGGAAGAACCCTGCACCAAGCACTGTGCTTCAGTCTGGCACGTTACACCTGGATAATGACTTTGTTGAAAATCTGAAATTTGGATAGTAGTAGTAGACACAGCAGATAAACAGAAATCTAAATCATGTTAAAATCAGCCTTGTGGTTATGATTAAACAATAAGTGAAAAATACTTTCTGCCTTTTTAGGCAACAATAATTCCTGCCAGGCATTGAACTTACAATAAATCATGAGTCCATTATGTAATCCATGATACTGAGCTGAGCGGTTGGATGGGAAACTACATGGGTATGTTCACAAGATATTCAAACAAAACAAGTCATAATATGTTTAATGAAAGGAAGCAAAAATAACTGACTTACGTGTTGTACGTTTTTCCAGCAGAACTATAGTAGAACAATGCCAAGACCAACAAGACCAACTCCTATACCAACTTTCCAATGGGCACCTGGAAGAACATGAGACACTGAATTATTTAGCACAGGTGTGAGACGGGACCAACCAGGAAGAAGAATTTGCGTTTACCAACCAACTTTCCTGAAGTCGGTTGAAGAACCAACTTGGAGGAGTAGTGAAAAATTTCAAACTAACAAGAAAGAAGTCCAGTTGCCACGACTCAAATCCAGATGAGCTACCGAACAGAGTCCAGGGAGGAAATATGCTGCAGACATGACCTGTACAGGATGTTACCTAAATAAAACTATTACAGTCTAATACAAAATCCTGCAATAAAGCAGTTTTGCACTTGCACTTCCCATGCCCCAAAGTCAGGGTTTATGGTTAGGTCAAGAGATTATATTCTACAACTTAAAATAAGTCAGTAAATAAGCTACTTGTGATTTTTTAAAACACATTACAATAAAGTCCTCAAAGAACCTGCACTCCAGAGTTCTGTGCCAGTTTATCTGCAGCATGCTGTAATATTACTAGACAACTATTGTGTCTAGTAATATTACTATAAAGAAGCAAAGGGAACCAAGAAAACAAAATAATTAGCATATTTCATACAAAATTCTGGACATCTGATATTTCTGGTCATAGTGTGATTCTGTTGTCTGCAGTTCTCATGCGCTGCGTTCAAGCACTCAAAACTGTTCAAAGTTCACATCGTAATGGATCAAATCACATTTGATTTATCACAGACACATTTCATGCATAGTGAATAAAGATTATTTACCTGAGCCTGACTCGTGGCCAGAAGCATAAACGTTTTGCCTTTGTTCATTAACTGTTGAAACAGTAAGATTTTGTAATTATGAAAAACATAAAATAGAAACTGCCATATCACGGAAGGAAAAAAACTACTTTAGTTTTGATGATGAACATTAAGTTTATTTTAGTTAAATCGGTTAAATTAAGAATGTAATTTCTCTACACCCAGAAAAAAAGGCTTGGCACCGCAGATCAGTGTATTAATGTACTAAAGTATAAAACATTTTGTGAAACAAAGTGATCCACTCGCACTACGAAACACTGAATTTGGAAGCAGCAATGGGAAATTTCATCTTAAAGTTTTGTTTAAAGACTTTACTGCAATGTGAAAAACAATCATTACGTTACCTGTTTTTTAAATGACAAGAAAAAAACAACACAGTATCTGTATTGTATCTACACAACATTTGTCCATGTGGGTTAATGTTGGGAAATAACAGTGACAGTGGACTGTTTGTTACATTTGAAGTGCTCTGTGGACTGTACCTGCATAGTTAAAGACATATCCTCAGTGTACTTACCAGTGAGCTTTAATGAACAACTGTTCGGCTCATTTCCGTCTCTAACAGAACACATGTACGTTCCAGCAAGAGACGCCTCTACTCTTAGGCTAAGTGAACAATTCCCTGAGGACAGATCCTTGCGGGAAAGCGATGTCCTTCCTTTGTAGTTCTCTGCCTGCTCTTCAAGGTCATCTGTTTGCCGATGGTACAAATGGACATCTTGGATTTTTTCATCAACAAACACCCACTCCACTGTCATTTGCCTGACGTCTGTCTGTGGCTCAGTGAAACATCGCAGGATCACTGTCTTCTCCCTTTCTGCTTCCACTGTTGGATTTGGGCACTTTAACTTAAATTTAGCTGAAAAACAAACAAACAAACAGAAGAACAGATATTTACTGTTTTTTGTCTTTGCAAAAAATATACAGTAGCTTTACTCATTAATGTAACATAGTCTAAAGGAAATACACAACAGAGCTTCAGTACGTCTACATGCACTCCAGTAACCAGGTTACAGTCGTCTTTGTCAAGTAAAGTGATTTCTTAACTGAAAAAATGTCAGGAAGCTGTTTCATCAGCCTCTGTAGAGTTAAAATCTGAAAGCAGATTAGTAACCAGGATCCTTCAGTGCCTGTAAACTTGTTCCCTGATTACCTGAGAAATCCTGGTTTCTCAGACAAACTGGTTACTTGACCGCATGTTTTGTTTTGTGAAAAAGTAGTAATTTATTTATTATTTAGTATGATGTACAGGATACAGCATATTATACTGTATATGGACCTGCATTTGAATTTCCCACTTGAAACTACTTGAAACTACGTGAATATTGTAACCCACTGTCTTTGAACTCATCACTGCTGTTTCTGCACACACTGACTAACCACCGCAAACGAGGTCTCTTACCACACTGTGTCACTGGTTTTGAATAAAAGGTGTATTTGTCAGTCTGACTCAGTGTTTTCAAACTCTGTGTAAATCTGTTTTTTATTTTGTGGAATTTATTGACTATAAATATAAAACAACCCTCAAATCACCATTATTAGTAGATTTACATTTTCCATTCAAATACAATAAAAGTTTGAGCAGCAGACGTCACGATGTCGATTGTATTGATTTCTTCTCAACACATCTGCTTGGACACAGACACAGTCACAACTCATATTTTAATCATTTCCAGCTCACCTGTGTTTACACCAGCATTAGAGGACAACACAACCAGAGTGCACAGCACGACCGTCAGCCTCGGTGTCCCGTTATTCCTCATGTTTTAACAACAACAGATAAAGTGGAGACTCTGGTTCTCACAGCTCTGGAAGTCACAGCTGTGTTCATTTTGGGACATTCAATCTGCTCCACCTACATTTTTTTTATGCAGCATCGACTGTAAACTCTGATGAAGTTGCAAAACTCAATGTGCTTCCTGTCATACATCCAATAAAAATCATGGATTTATGCTGTAACTTGTGTTGCTGATCGTTTTCTAATTCCCAACAGGCTTCACACTATAACACTATTATTACTGTAGTCTTTATGTCTGGGCTGTTAACCATCCATCCATCCATTTTCACCGCTTATTCTCGCGAAGGTTACGGGGGGTGCTGGAGCCTATCCCAGCAGTCTTCGGACGAGAGGCAGGTTACACCTGTAACAGCCTGGGCTGTTAACCATGTGCATAAATACCGTCATGCCAGTGATCTACCACAGAGACATTAGCTGCATGACCTGACTTCTTAAGGTCACAGCTAAAGAGCACCACCAGAGGAGGCTCTTGGCTCACACCCACTATCTCATAATAGCGTGTGTAGTGGGTGATAGGTCTGTGTTACAGTGCTTGGCATGAATCCACGTGATTCTTCCTTCGATGTTCTTCATGGTCCCCCCCGTCCCCCCCATGGAAAAAGGGCTACAACAGAAAACCGAGATCCTGTTTTTGCTGCATCGCCTACAGACACTGAATTAGACTAACATGAGCTTCACATTGTGGTAACAAAAAGTTTCCCACAATTGTAGATTTTGTGCCTTGGAGGTCCAAATCTGGGTGAAGGAGCAAGCCAGATGGAAAAAGAGTAGAACAATGATTCCAGGCTCTTAAGTTGCTTAATAAAATAATATCACGTGGCAGCAGCTCTCAGACAGAGTGACAAGTTAGCTGTAACATTTTAGCTGGGAAGTAAATCACATGTCTCTCATATCAGAAACACGATTCACACCCTTTCACACCGAGCTATGCTACACTTCCTGTCTTGATATCTCCATGGTCAGTCAGAGTCAGCCAGAGTCAGCATATTTTGCTCTCTCACGTATGTTTGCCTCTTCATGATCAGGGGACAGTAACTCAGAGCAAAGAAAGTTCTGAAATGAAATGTTTAAGTTCTGTCACAAATTTAAGTATTAACAAAATGTTCTGAATGAGCCCCCATGGGGTGGGGGGTGGGGGGACAGAAGCTGGTTCTGCTCTTAATGCTCCTCAACCTCCTGCCTTAGGGGACAGGAGCAGTTTGTGTGCTGGTGGGGTCCCTCATTATACAAAAATCTCTCTTCCTGCATTTGATGTTGTAAATACCAGTTGTGGTGGTAACATTTCTCCCCACAGTCCCCTGGGCTCCCTGTCTGTGCCTGGTTAGTCTGTGCAGTCTGTTGTTCTCTGCAACCGGGGTGCAACACCGTGACGCAGGAAGAGAGACATCACCGCACATCTGTAGAATGTGCTCAAGACTGTGCTCCTGAGTCCAGCTCTCCTCAGGAAGCTGAGGAGTTGAGGCATTTGTGGGCTTTCCTGATGAGGGAGGTTGTGCTGGTGCTCCACTGACGCTCCTCCAATCTGCAGGGGAGGTGGCAAGTGTCTTCAATATCTGAAACAATCACAGTACGCAGCCCCGGGGGGAGCTGGTAACGAGGGTAATGATGGAGGAGGAAATGTTGTGTATGTTAACATACTGAGGTTATCAGAATCAGTATCTGAATATCTTTATTGTCATTGTAACAGGTACATGAAACCAGGTGCAGTCCCTGTGGTGTCGGAGAAATGTAAAGAAATATAAAAGAATACATGAATAATAAAAACACTATCGTATGTCATCTATTGCACTGTACTTGTCAGGTTGAATTGGCGGGGATTAGTTGACATTCAATGCAAAAGTGTAGAAACTATTCAGTCTGTTACGCTGTTTTGATGCTCTTGTATCTTTTGCCTGATGGCAGTGGTTGGAACAGGTCATGAGCGGGCTGTGGTTAGTATTTTATGATGCTTTCTGCTTTCCTGAGGCAGCAAGAGCTGTGCAGTTCATCCAGGGAGGAAAAGGAGCAGCCAATGATCTCCTGGGTTGTCTTTCCGCTGCAGTGATTTCCTCTGTGCTGTTGTGCACCTGATAAACCACACGCAGAGGCAGTAACACAGGATGCTCTCAATAGAACAGCGATAGAAGGACACCAGCAGTTTTTGGGGTTATGTTATTTTTCCTGACTCTCAGGAAATAAATCCGGAGCGGCCTGGTAGCTCAATGGGTTAAGCATCAGACTAGGATACAGATGATCTCAGGTACGAATCCTGACCCCTAGTCATCCCCCACCAGGTGTGTCCTTGTTAAAAATATTTCCTTGATAAAGACTCAGAGTCGCTGGAATCGGGTTCAGCTCTATAGCTTATTTATTTCTTGCA
>JAUYWH010000271.1:0-11242 GCA_034779795.1 Ctenopoma multispine
CGAGAGAGACAGAGTCTGGCTGGCTCAGATGCTGGCAGTTATAAAATATAAAACAAAGTTCTAAGCTAATCCACCTGCGTGTTCTCCTTTATTAAAAATAAGAATCGATAGGAGAATCGATAGGAGAATCGATAGGAGAATCGATAGGAGAATCGATAGGAGAATCGATAGGAGAATCGATAAAGAATCGAATCGTTAAACAGAATCGAAAATGGAATCGGAATTGTAAAAATCCTATCAATTTCCATCCCTACCTGTGGTTGCTAGTGGTAGGGTGTGTGATTGCTGACAACTGGGGTCAGCCAACATGCCATATGCAACACACATTCATGCACTGCAGACAGATAAAATGTTGCCTTTCACTTAATGTGGAGTCTATGTATGCACTAGATACTTTGAAACTACTATACTGAATAATGTAAAAATGAATGACTGTAAAATACTGATCACAATATGGAAAATGAAATTGTCAAAGCAGTATAAATAAACAATATTGTGAAAGGGATCTTTTTGTTATCAAAACCACATATTTTTTTTCAATTTGAGGTAATACTTTTATAATTGTATGTTCAGATTTTGCTCTGCTTTCTCTAAAACCTCAGACTCAAAATGTCACTTTTACTGACACAGATTTCCTGCGCTCCTGCTCAAACCTGCTGGTGCTGAGTGCTCTCAAAACTCTCAGATTTGCTGCTCGCCCTCCTATTTTCTGTTTGTGGAATTGACATGTGGAGTTGGATGCAGGCCAAAGGGACTGACTTGCCGCTGCTGACTATAAGGATAATTGTGGTAGCTGTCCCAGCTATCCCAAGTATTTTATAATTTTTTTCTCTTTATTGTTATTATTAATATTATTATTATTATTATTTTGCCCCTTTTTCTACCGGATATCTAGTCCCACACGCTATGTCATAGAAATGTCATTCAAACTTCAAATTGTGGGTCTAATTTAGGAATCGAGTGCTATTATTTTTCTTGGCGCTATCTTCTATACTTTATTTTTAATTAATATTTTTCATCATTTTTTTATAGGTTTCTATGAGAGGCAGAAGTTAGTGTGTAATGCATGCTGTCAGTCACTAGATGGAACTCTGAGAATGGACTGTTTATTGTCTTTCTCTTCCATAAAGTTGACCTGATTGTCAGTTGTCAGAGTGTCAGGTCTTCTGAGTGACAATGTGAACTCTGGATTTATATGTATCAATTTAATTATTTTACTCATTTACTCATTTTTCAAGAGTTCTCTATGTCCAGACTATTAACACTTTGTTGTTATTCTGTGAATATTGTTATAAGAATGACATTTTCACTCTTTTGAATTTAATTATAATTTTGTAGTGAGTGCCCTGGGGTGAGCTGCGCAAAGAGAGGAGAGACAGCTGTAGCGGCAAGCTGTGCTTGTTACTGAAAAAAGATGATAACTAAACAGCGACTGTAAGAAGGAAAAGTTTAGTTTGACGGTGTTGCTGATGCTCTTAGCTACTGTTATTGTATGTGGTACAACCCAATGGACTTCAGTACAGTAAAAAACCATCATTCAAGAAGCAGTGTTGTTTTGATTAGCATTACAGACTAACTAGTTAGCTGGCCACTCGATACATGAGTTCACTATGATTTCATGTATTGTTGATGTCTAGTTTATCTTGGTTTAGCTTTAATTAGCATGTACAGTCCTTAAGATGTTTCTAACTTCATATCTGTGTTATCAGAGCTGCCCTGTATGATATATGTGGTGTTTGTGATTATTAAATTTATAATACACAGGACAGCAGAGTTCTTATCAAGCTGGTAATAAACCGTTCTATTCAGTTTAACCGGAAGTGGCATTGCCCTTCACAATAAGAGCAGTATGGTAGATTAAGTGTGTGCTGAATTGTGAAGCCTTTATTTTGTAAAACTACCAGAAGTAGTTCATGTGTACTGATGGTAATTTAACCTCGACTTGCCTAAAACCTTAGAATTTCATAGTGCAGTGGTTCTCAAACTTTTTCTTACATTCCCCACATGGCAGGAAGATATATTCTTAGGCCCCACCAGACAGAAAAGCTTATAACATCACACTCATGAACATGTAAAGCTGTGGGGAGTATGAGCTCCTCTGCTATCATGTGAGGTTTCTTTCACTGGTCAGTTATGTCTGTGACTTTGTATGATGACATTACTGCTTTGTTGTTTACTGATGCATATTTGATTTCATTTTATGAGCAATATGAACAAAAATCTATATTCCAAAATATGTTGGCTTTGTCATGATAAACCTTTTATTTCCCGGTATTATCTTGTACAAAACGTTTCAGGTGCAATTTAAAGACATTATCAGAATTTATTTTGAGAATATTATTACAACAGAGGGTCATCAGTATTTATAACTGAGAGTTTTTTCCTTGTTTTTGCTTGTTTGGCCAAAAGTCACTATTATGTAAATTTAGAAAATGAAATAAATTCCCTGATACTGAGAGAAACGTTAAGTCTACTATATAATGTTCATTCTCACTTAAGATTCACACGTCCGACTTGACCATACAGCTACAGTCAAGAGACCACTGCAAAATGACTTAGAGCTTTCCGGACATTCATGAACATTCTGACAGCACTTGGCAGTCTTGCCAACTACTGGACAACTGGTACTGATATAGCAGCTTTTTAAAACCATCTTTGTCGTGTTTGTATCACTGTGGGGTCTGTGTCTTAGCAATATGGCATCTTACTGCATTTGTTATCTAGTTATCACTTCTCCTTTTATAAGACACCCCACAAGTAAATGGTGTGGGTGTTTGTCTGACGCAGACTGAAGTTTAACTCACTCTTCAGACCGGAGTTTGTGGCGCTGTTGTAAACGGAGATAAAGTCTTGGCGTCTTTTACACATTGTGAGCATGTGAGCATCCAAAGAGCTCACATTTGGATGTGAGCTCTTTGTGACAAACTCTACAAAGAATATTTTTTCTGCTGGAAATCTGAACCACCTCAAACTATTGAACTGCTGGTTTTCTTTTTACCAACCAGGTGATACAGTATTTCTAATTAATGGTGACTGGAGTCTGTGGTTCTTCTACACTGCTGGCTTCAACGATAGTATAACGGACTGGCTGTGGCCACGTGCAGTGGGTGTAGGTGTGTGTGAGAGAGACAGAGAGAGCCTAATGAGAGACTCTGATCTTGGTTGTAATGATACAAACGCGAGCACAATATAAATAAATAGTACAGGTATTCTATACCAAGTGTAAAGTTATATATATTATAATAATCAGGTAGAGTTATAAAGACCAGCCGTAGTTTGTAGCTTCCAGCTGTATGTATTTCCTGTAAGTTTTAGACATTGCTCAGCAATAAAAAATATAACATCTTCCTTCTGTTCTTCTATCAGCTTTTTTAACAGCTTTAACTTTATTAATTATTCATGATCATTAATTATCACGATTGGTCAGAATATAACAGTTAATTATTTTACACATGCTTTTCAGAATCAGAATATCTTTATTGTCATTGTAACAAGTACACCGAAATTAGTTGCAGTCCCTGTGTCAGAGAGATATCTATTAAAAATAAGGAAGTATAAAAAAAGACAAAGCTAGCATATATACAAATATAATACAAAAGCATATGAAATTATGATCTAAGAAATGAGGTAGGTAGACAAACAGTCGATCTGCATGAAACCTTATTGCACATGAATCCCTATTGCACATGAAAATAGAAACTGAATTGAATTGGAGGTGAAAATTAAGTGTCATTCAGTTCCCTAATGGCAACAGGGTAGAAACTGCTGTTTAGTATGTTAGTCTTTGTTTTAATGCTTCTTTTGCCTGATGGCAGCAGTTGGAACAGGTCATGAGCGGGGTGTGAGGGGTCGTTTAGAATGTTGTGCTCCTGGGGCAGTGAGAACTGTGCAGTTCATCCAGTGAGGGTAAAAAACAGCCAATGATCTCCTTGGCAGTGTTTACGATCCTCTGAAGTGATTTCCTCTGCGCTGCTGTGCAGCTAGAAAATCACACGCAGAGGCAGTAGCACAGGATGCTCTCAATAGAACAGCGATAGAAGGACACCAGCAGTTTTAGAGGGAAGTTATTTTTACTGAGGACTCTCAGGAAATAAAGTCACTGCTGAGCCTTTTTTGCCAACTCTGCTGAGTTCACACCCCAGGACAAGTTCTCAGTCATGTGTACCCGCAGGAAGCTGAAGTCTGACACCCTCTCCACACAGTCCCCACTGATGTGAAGTGGTTTGATGTCAGTCTTCCTTTTCCTGAAATCCACAACAATTTCCTTGGTCTTTGATGTGTACAGGAGCAGGTTGTTGTCTGTGCACCACACTGTCAGCCGCTCCACTTCGTGCCTGTAGGCAGACTCATCTCCCCCAGAGATGAGCCACACCACAGTGGTGTTGTCTGCAAATTTGACAATAGTGTTGCTGTTGTGGGTGTGGGGCACAGTCGTGTGATTACAGAGTGAAGAGCAGGGGGCTCAGCACACAGCCCTGAGGAGAGCCAGTGCTGACACTGTTGGCTGAGAAGATGTGGGGGCCCACCTTCACCCTTTGTGTACGGTCTGTCAGGAAGTCCTTAATGCGAAGGCAGGTGGAATATGGGAGTCCCAGGTCTGACAGATTACACACCAATCTGTGAGGAAAGATGGTGTTAGAGGCAACACTAAAGTCAATAAAGAGGAGGCATGCGTAGCATGAAGAGCAACAGCTACAGCATCCTCAGTAGACCTGTTAGCCCCGAAGGCAAATTGATGTGCATCAAAGGTGGGAGGAACAAAGGCCTTGACATGACTCTGGACCAGTCTCTGAAAGCACTTCATCAGGCCTGGGCGCTACTGGCCAATAGTCATTCAGGCAGGTTATGGATGATTTTTTTGGTAAGGGGACTATGGTGGAGGATTTCAGACAGGGTGGAACTGAGGCCTGGGACAGTGACAGGTTAAAGATCTTTGTGAAGACCCCGGCCAGCTGCTTTGCATAGTTCCTCAGTACACGTTCAGGAACTCTGTCAGGACCTGCTGCCTTCCTGGGGTTGACAGCCTGGAGCTAGCGTCTCACCTCATATTCCTCCACCCCAAGGGTGAGCTGCTGCTGCTGCTGCTGCTGCTGCTGCTGCTGCTGCTGCTGCTGCGTTTGTAACAGCTGCCTCCGGTAGCTCCACCACAAAGCAGGTAAAGAAGTGGTTCAGCTCCTCTGACATTGAGGCATCACCTTTACCAGCTCCATGACTATCTGTATGTGCTGGATAGGGATGTGCGTATCGATACTCTGGTATCGATACATCGATACCCACTGGTAGACACTTTAGAATTTTAAATATAGCGATACCACTGTGCTAATACAAAATGTGCAATTTGTTTTCTCCTCCGATAGTTTTAGGTATTTAAAACCAGCACGGACGTATTTTAGACGGTCTTCCGTGTCACATGATTATGACAGCCTATCAGATGGCTCACTACCCAGTCACAGTCCGCGCTCCGCTGCTGCTCAAAGTGACCTCTGACAACTGCACCCCGGCAGCACAGACATCAGAGAGAGAAAAAGAAACGTAGTGTGTGGGGCTATTTTTCACCCTCGGTAATGCCATGTGCTCAGTCTGCAATAAAGTGGTGGCACATAGCAGCAACATTAGCAACTTTCAAGTATTTAAAGACCCTGACAATTTTTAAGACGCTGAATATCGCCAGCAGGTTTGATTCATAATTCACGAAGGGATGATGAAAAATCAGAATATGGTCAACGCCCAAATGAAATGAATTAAATCTTTATTCTGTTAAGGTTGATGATGTTTTATTATGATGTTTTACTGGTTTAATGCAGGTCCTTGAGTACTTTGTTGATTGTTTATCATTAATTTTTATTCATTGATCTATGTATTTTATTATCATTTATAAGAATTTATTTAAAGTATTTATGTTTATTTTTGTTTTTGTTTTATTTTAGTTTTTTTTTGTTTTATTCATATTTAATGTTGCCCTTGCGATAAAGTTATTAATAAACACTGACAGTTATATGATTTTCCTTTATGGGGCAAAGTATCGATATCGGTATCGATATATCAATGAAAAGTGCCCCAAAGTATTGGTATCGTATCAAAAGGAAAAATTTTGGTATCGCCCATCCCTAGTGCTAGACTCCCTGCCAAACCTGCCTTTTGTCACTGTCCAGGTGCTCCTCAGTCCTCCTCCTGTAGTCCCTTTTGGCTTTCCTGATGCCTCTCTTCAGGTTGGTTCGAGCCATACTGTAGATGGCCATATCACCAGACCTGAAGGCGGTGGTTCTCTCCTTTAGCAGTCGCTGAACCTTGTCATCCAGGGCTTCTGGTTAGGATAGACCCGGATACGTTTCTCCACTGTGACAGTGTCCATGCAGGTCTTGATTTAGCACAGTACATGGTTGGTGTAGAGTTCCAGGTCAGGATGTTCAAAAATGTCACAGTTAGTCCTGTCAAAGCAGTCCTGCAGCTGCAGAGAGGCATCCTCAGTCCAGGTTGTGATGGACCGTGTGATAGCTGGAGCAGATTTGCGGAGGGGGTACAGGAATCAACAATAGTGACATGTGGTCAGATTGGCCAGGTGTGAAAGCTGTTTATCTCTGTAGCCCAGCTTGATGTTTGAGTAGACCTTATCTAGCGTGTTAGCTCCTCTAGTAGCACACTTTACGTGCTGGTGGAGTTTGGGGAGCACTGCTTTTAAGTCCACGATAAAAGTCCCCTGCAATAATGAACACCGTGTCAGGATTCCACCTCTGTTGCCTCCTAATGCTGCTGTGTAATTGTCTCAGAGCCGAGTTAGCATTAGCAGCTGGTGGTATGTAAATAACCACGCGCTCTTCTCATGTGCTGCTTCAGGGGTGTGGTTAAAATACCGGGATGTTTCTATCCCTTAAACGCTGCAACTTTGATGAGCTTGACTGTTCCTCCAGGTTACTTGTGTCCCACCTGTCACCATGCTGCGCCAAACCCTGGCATAGTGGAAGTAGTAGAAGTGTATTACATTGATGTGATAATTTAAAGGCTAGATTTATGTAGACATAAGCCGTTGTATTTAGTAATATACTACTATTAATTTTTATGATTATGATTTTTGTGATTATGTTAGCTTTTGAATGCCATATACTTGTGAAATGTATATTGACTTGAACTGCAATGTTCCTGCTAAGTTAACATGAAGGAATTGGATTATGTAACCCCTCTAATACAGGAATGAGATGTTTTTTTTGCGACCCCCGCCCCAGCGCGTCCATCCTGCTGCAAGCCTCCGATGCAAGTCTGCCCACACAGAATCAACAAATCCAAAATCGGGCCACATAGCAGCTTTCAAAGAATTTGTCTCGCTCTAATCTGATCAATATGGACACCAATATATCATCAACATACGGTATATATCAATATGTCAATATAAGCTGCACAGAGACTGAATCTAGAAACACTATATGAAAAGTATTTGCAATAAGAGAACAGAAGGCAAGTAAGGACATCGAGGACAGAAAGAAAAGAGTGGAAATGAAAGGATAACATTAATAAACTGTTGCTGATTGGAAGGAATAGATGGAAGGAAGCAGTTGAGCTCCCAGCCCCCCAGTTATAAGCAGCTGTAGCCTCAGCGATAATGGTAATATTCTTTAACTGTTCTGTAAACACATCATTAACCCGATGGATCTACCTTTCTGCTCAGCATGTCCATACTACATAAAACAATTTTGTTTACCACCAATTGAAGGAATGAATCTAATAGTGAAAGTGCCGCTGTATTAACCTCCACCCCCACACCTAGGGGTGAGCTCAGCCTTGAAGATGTAAAAACAAACTGTTTGTTTGGTTCACCTGTGCAAAATGATTTTCACGCAATTATGTAGTGTATTTATAGGTCCCGAGTTATGTGGTAGTAGATTGTTTATGGATGAACAGTGGTTTCATTTTCTCACACAGACTGTGGAAGAATACCAAATATCATTGAATCAACTTAAGCAACGGCTCCCACAAAGGGAATGAGTGTGTCACCCAAATAGCTTAATGACTCAAGCAATTGAAATTGTAGAGTGTCCTCTAAGCTGTCAAGGTTCTACTTTAATACTTAGCACTAACAACTGATTTTATGAAAACATTTTCTTCAGTAGGCTGGACATGCAGGCAGTCATCCTAATGTGTAAAATAGGTGCAAGGTTGGTGTTTATAACCACAAGTAGGAGCCATAGCAGAACATAGCAGCAAGTTTTATTGAGTAAATGAGTTTTTCAATTTTCAAGTAATTGTCTTTTTTTAATTTAAATTCATTAACTTTGTCAGTATGGTTATTTCCTATTTATTAAAAAATGGGGAAAACACAAAGTAAGATGTGCTTACATTTCTTCTGTATGCTTGACCTTTAATCAGCTTGCATGTTCTAAGCATACATCAGTTCTCAGTCTGGATATCTGTTGACTGGCTTCTTATTTAATTCTCTAATACATATTCTCCTGGTCTGCTCTTATTTACAGCTACTTCTTCAGGACAGTCACACCTTGTATTCATATTGTCTTTGTAAATTCAAATATCCAACTTATGTAAATACCTTTATATGTATGTATTAGATATTAAACCTGAGACATATGGATATTTAATTACAGTGTCTATAAAAAGTTACTTTTAACCTTTTTTTAAATCATAATTTACTAATCAGATGATTTAATTTCTCTTTTGTTGACAGAAAAATACTTTCTATCATATCAAAGTGAAAACAGATCTCTGTTTATCTGATTATCAGCCAGTTGTTTTAAGAAGTCACACAGTTAAATAAGATCACCTGAGAGCAGCAAATGTGAAGAATTGTAAATGTACCTGTTGGTGATGGGAAGTCTGGCTCTTATCAAACATTTGGCTCTTTTAGCTTGGCACAGCAAAGAAATAAAATAAATAGTGCTGGTTGGCATTTAGAAATGTTCATTTCTTAAGTTTTCCACTTGTACACTCGCTGTTGTCTGAGTGTCTGACCCCCTTCCTTATGATATGATCATAAAAAAATAAAAATCTAAATCTACCCAACAAAAAAGAGAAAAAATGGATGTCCAATAGGGGTGGGCGATAAGGCCCAAACATACTAGAGCTTAAACTAACCTAAACTTCAGCTCTCCCAAGTATGAGTTCCACTCTTTATTCTTCTTTTTATTATTATTATTATTATTATTGCGCTTTATTCAGTTTTTCGCCGGCTATCTAGTCCCACGCTTTGTCCAAAATATGTTGTTCACACTTGAAATGAACTGAAATGAAATGTTGTTCACACTTGAAATAAATGTGGGACATATATAGGAATGGTGTGCTATTACTTTTGGAAGTACGGTTGCATATGATTTATTTTTAATTAATATTTTTCATCATGTTTTTTTGAATGGAGGTCTATAGGAGAGAGATAGTAAAAATAGAGATATGTGTGATGCATGCTGTCAGCCACTAGATAGAGCCAATGCTCAAAAAATGTCTTTTTCAGAAATGAAAAAGGGGCAACAGGGGCAACAGAAGAGGTATCACCAGGCTGCACACATTATATTTGCAGTGAGTGCAAAGCAACCATTGCGATAAAGCCGCCATGGACCCTGCCCGCCTTTAGCCTTTAGCTATTAGCATGCAAGTGAGCATGCTAATTGCTAAAAGTGCAAAATTCCAAAAAAAAAAAAACACCCCCGCTGTGGCCCCACACCCTTTAGCATGCTAATAGCCTTTAGCAACTAGCATGCTGATTGGCATGCTAAATGCTAAAAGTGCAAAACAATTCCCTGAACCCCGCCGCAGACCCCCCTTCCCTTTAGCATACTAATAGCCTTTAGCAATTAGCCTGCTAATTACCTTTTAGCAATTTAATACAAAAGTCCCATAGAAAATGGACTGATTTAAGCCTGTGGGATCTGTCTTAAGAAGGTGAGTAGTTTAGTGTAGTATATGTGTTGTTTGCGATGATTTAATTTATACCACAGACTAAATAGTTGACGATCTGTTCAGCTAAACCAGAAGTGGCTCCCGCCATTCAAAATAAGATCATTAATAATTGGAAATTCTAAGATATTCACTTCTAAATGTCTTTGAAGTTATACTTGCCCTTCTTAACACACGTTCAGTTCTTCTGCTTGATTAGTAACCTTTGGAGCATCTTTTTTATTATTATTTCGCCTCCTGGTGCAGCACCCTGCCGCTGCTCAGGTCAGCTCTTCCACGCAATTTCTCCGGGAATTGCTACATCTAGTTATTGATGATTGTTAATTATTCCTGACACAGATTCAGCATGGGTCAGAGTGTGACAGTAAATTATTTTGTGAAGTTTTAACTGCACAATAATGCCGAATAACATAAAAAACTGTAAACATAGGGAAAACAATATATTTGTTTTGGTTTTGTGGCGTTAGCTGTTGAGCTTTGATCCCGGGGTTTAAAACATTTCTGGTACAGACTCGGGTGCTGATGCTTTATATGGTGAAATATGTTAGAGGTTTTGCAGGTTTCTTGCACTCGTTGCATATTGATCTGTTCTGTATCAGCTCGTTTGTATCCAAAATAATTCAACACCACTTAAGTAGCTGCTTTTTTGGGAATTAATTATTTGGCAGTACCGCTTCCAGCTATGTTTGCCTTCACCTTCACAACTTTAATAACTTTGCACTGCATGACACACATGACCATAATGTGCTGTGTAATGGTGTGACGCCATGAAATTAGCATATCATGATTTTTTTTTAAAATACTGGGCAAAAATTTTTTACCGATGTTATTGTGAACGATATGATATGGCCCACCTCTAGTGTCCAATCCTCATCCTCAAGGGCCGCTGTCCTGCTTGTTTTGCAACTAACACTGCACTTACAGCTTCTGACTGGCTGAACACACCTGAACCAGGTGTTCAGAAGTAGGTAAGACAGGGAAAAACCAGCAGTACAGTGGCCCTCGAGGTCCAGGAATGGATTCTCCCCTGAAAAGTTCTGCCTTCATGATTGTCTCTTGTTCTTCCTCCTCTCAAGAAAGCCTGTCCAACCATCAATCCTCATTCCTTGGAACAGTAATAACAGAAGTGAGATGTACAGTAGCTTGTAGGTACAAAACACAACAACTTAGCAGTAACATACATACAGTACAGGCCAAAACTTTGGACACATTCAGTTCATTCAATGTTGTTTTCTTTATTTTCATGACCATTTACATTGGTAGATTTTCATTGAAGGCATCAAAACTATGAATGAACACATGTGGAGTTATGTACTTAACAAAAAAAGGTGAAATAACTGAAAACATC